>VVHJ01045213.1:0-25153 GCA_015107715.1 Tylochromis polylepis
CTCTCAGACTGTGGGCTTGTGGTTCCTGTGATATTTAAAAGTAGAATGAGAGGCAGAGCCTTCAGCTTTCAGGCCCCTCTCCTGTGGAACCAGCTCCCAGTTTGGATTCGGGAGACAGACACCCTCTCTACTTTTAAGATTAAGCTTAAAACTTTCCTTTTTGATAAAGCATATTGTTAGGTCTGGATCAGGTGACCCTGAATCCTCCCTTAGTTATGCTGCAATAGACTTAGGCTGCTGCAGGCTTCCCATGATGCACTGAGTGTTTCTTCTTCACTCATCTTTTTCCCTCCATGTGTTTATCCACCTCTGCACTTCAACAGTGTATCTTTTGTCCTGTTTTCCTCCCCTCACCCTCAATCTGTCACGGCAGATGGCTGCCCCTCCCTGAGCCTGGTTCAACTGGAGGGTTCTTCCTGTTAAAAAGGAGTTTTCCTTCCCACTGTTGCCAAGTGCTTGCTCATAAAGAGACGTCTGATTGTTTGTGCTTTCTCTGTATTGTTACGATCTTTACCTTACAATATACAGCACGATGAGGTGACTGCTGTTGTGATTTGGCACTATATAAATAAAATCAAACTGAACTAAGTGTAATGCTCTGTTTGCAGATGGGTGGTTTTTCATTTGATCCTCATGGTGGGCACATGATGGACAGTCTTCCTGAAAATTCAAGCTTCATATCAGTGAGTCTCGCATGAGTTTTTTTTGCATGCTAGTGGGGAAAACATCTGACATTCTTTATTTTCTGGTCTTTCTGTAGTTGTACTTGTGATTGCTAACTCTGGAGCTCAAATCAAAAACTTGAACATCCTGTTTTTTCTCCTAACACAAAATACAACTGAAAGGGTGTGCAATGTCAGTGCTGTTGTTGCGGTGTTGTTATGTTTATGTCTTGTTTTCCTGATTTTCTTAACTCTCGTAACTCTTTCCTGTTTTCCTTTCGACCTCCTCTTCTTCCGTGATGTTTGTTTATTCCAGCCATCCTGCCTGGATGATCCTGAGAGAGAGCAAAGAATTAAGGAGCTTGAACTGCTGCTTATGTCAGCAGAGAGTGAAGTCCATCAACAAGTGCAGTGCAGAGGTTCATGTGTAAGAACACACTCTGAATGTGTGTTTTGCATTCTTAGTCAGCATAGCCTGCGTGTGTTAATAGCTTACAGTACATACACTGTAAAAAGGCTCATATTTATAATAAATATGTCCTCACGTCAAAGTGAAATAAACAGCGAGTTACATAATCTGAAAAAACAATATATTGATATCGAAAAGTTTCTTTAAGCCCAATATCCTGGGATTTGATTTTAACTGGCCTTCAATAATGAACTTTTTGCAGTGTATATATGCTAAGACAAGAATGGGGGACATGTATGTGTGCCTGTAGCCTGGTTGCTGTAGTGTTGCAATAGTAACTACTTTCCCCTTCTCGCCACTTACTCAGACTGGCCTGAAGCTGTGCTTGGTAGTCCCCCTAGCTCCCACCCCTCACCTCGCCCATTATTTTAGTTTTAAACTTGATCCCGCCCCCTCATGCCCTCCAGTCCTCACTCCCTGCCATCCTACCATACCAACACTTAGCCCGCAGTTTGGTTCTGACTAAAGCATTCTTAGTCTCTATTCTGTCCGCACTGACATTGTTTTCATACTTCATTCCAGTGAGCGACTTTATACTGTACCATTTCTTTCCCCACCATTTCCTACACATCATTTCCAAGCTCATGCAAATTAGCAATAATTTTACACTATATCTGCCAAACTCATGCCATCAAATCAGACACCATCCTGCTGCACGAGCCAAAGATCTAATAGCAGTGTCTTTAACCCCCCCCCGTCCCCCACCGCCCTCTATCTCAGAGTTTGGAGCAGTACACAGCATGGCCAGACAGTGTGTCAGATGACACGCTAACCACAAGTAGCAGTAGCCTGGAGGAACAAGCAGAGAGAAGACCCTGGAAGCGCCCTGAGATCCCGCAGGGAGCTCCAGCGCAGCTTCCTGTCTCGCCCAGCAAGTTCCTCGCTGTAGAGGCCAGCACTGTGCTGTCCACCCTGCAGACCATACCAGAGTTTGCAGAGACCATGGAGCTCATTGATTCAGTGAGTAACAGATGGAGATAAACACAGAACAAATGTAACACTGTGTAGATTAGTTGGCCAAATATTGTGAATGTACTAAAGATCTATTGTAGATGTGTTTTGCTCTGCAGGATCCTGTCGCATGGAACGAAGTGGCCAGTTTTGATTTGTCAGAGACGGCGACGCCACCCAGGCACAACCAGGCAGGCTATAGCACTATCTTGCAAGAGAGCACCATTTACAGTTCAGTGAATTACCCAGTCAACGCTGCCACTACCAACTTGGGCCAAGACAGGAACTGTGCTCCATTTGGTGTGGGAGGTCTTACTTCCCTGACTCCCATTAACTCATCCAAACCCACCCAGGCTTCCACTGGGAGGAAGAGGAGAAGAGAGAGGGGGGAACAATCTCCTTTGTGTGACAAGACTTGCTCTTCCTTCTTGGAAAATATTTCAAATTCTCCCAAGAAAACACCTATAAAGACACTGCCATTTACCCCGTCACGAGTAATCCTCTTAATCATTTACTTCAGAGAACATCTTTCCATTACAGTTGACGCAATTATTTGACCAATATGCCATGTCTTCATTCTCCTCAGTTCTGCAACATATCAGTGCCAGACCATCTCAATCTGGAAAACCCCGCCCTCACCTCAACTCCTGTGTGCAGTCAGAGGTGTCTGCTCAACACACCCCTTCAAAAAGATACCACACCTAAGCACCAGAAAGAGAATGATGGGTAAATAAATCAGCTGTAAACAGTATATCAGAAGATCTTTTTGCTTGCAGAAAACTAGTGTAATCACAATTACAAATCTATAGTTCCAGGACTCCTAAATTCTGCAAAACAGTCATGACTCCAACCCCGAGGACACCAACTCCTTTCAAAAATGCTTTGGCTGCCCAGGAGAAAATGCACGGGCCACTAAAGAGAGAGGTAAATTAGCCAAATTCTGGTGCAAGCACCTGACCATGTTGCTACCTTTTTTGTGGTTATACTCATCCATTTCTGTTTTGCAGCCACAGCCTTTGGCATTTCTCGAAGAAGACATTCGAGAAGTTCTAAAGCAAGAGACCGGAACAGACATCTTCAACAGAGCCGACTTACAGCCAGATTACAGAGTGTGGAAACATAACGTATGTCACAAAGTACAACTTTCATGACCTCAACACCTGATCAAACAACTAAGAAATAATGTTTTTTATTTTGATGCTTCAAAATTAGATGGATGGCCCAGCTAGAAAAGTGCGCAAGTCTCTTGTCCTGGACCTTTGGGGTAAAGACAGCATTAATACTCACCTCTTCCAAGAGCCGCTCAGCGATGCACAGGTAGGCCTCTCTGACAACACTTCAAATCAGGTTCAGGTCCTGGAACCCTCCAAGTAAAAGTGTTTTTCATAAATAGCACGTGATTACTATTACTCTTAATCTACTGCTTTGTTAGAACCCACACTATTCACTGAATGCCATATTCCAGGTGTCAGATGAAGGTCTACTGACAAGCGCTTCATTGGTTTCTCTGATCCCTGAGAGAGACGAGTGCGGCCATTCTGCGACTTCTGGGAAAGATGAGCCCTCATTAGGAGTCTCCATTCATACTCAACACATTACTAGCCCCCAGATGAAGAAGCTTCCGACCTCTAACAAAGCACCGAAACACAACACTGCACAGGTATGGTGAAACAAAAAAAATCAACTGTCGTTAATGTCATTGTGTAGTTAATGCTGTGAAAAGGGTAGAAACAGACAATCACAGTAACCACTGATCACCTTCTCTGCAGGTGAGTGAGTGGGAAGCAGTGGTTTATGGAAAGACAGAGGACCAGCTGATCATGACAGAACAGGCTCGTCAGTACCTGAATCCCTACCAGCCGTCCGCCTCTGTCTCAAGGGCACTTGTGCTTTAAAGCCGTCCCCCCAACTACGCAGGCAGCACTACATCTGTCTGACAACTAAAACCTCCACTGAATCTTGTAAGAGACAATCCAGTGAAGACAAATTGTTTTATTTTTCTTCTGAAGCAGGAATGCATTGCCAGTGACGTCCACACAGAGGCTTTTGTTCTCAACACATATTGAGGTAACTAACAAAGTGTTCTCTGTTTAGCCTGCTTTTGATTTTAAACACACATGCCAGCAGTCATGAGCAGTTTTGTACACATACAAAAAGGCTTTTTCTTTTAATCAACCTGCACATAGAGTAGGCTGCAGAAATAGTGTGTATCACCAGCAGCGGCTGCTTCTCAGTTGTATATTATTAATATATTGTTTAAAGACATGAAAGACATTATAAGATGTAGCGCTACTCATTGTTTATCTCCTCCTGCCTGTTTTACTAAACTTGCCCCACTGCTGTTAGCAGATGAAAAAAAAAAACACGTATGTGCAACATTTGTAGCTTTTTACTGACACCCGTGTACAATGAAATCACACCATGGGTTGGAAACTGACGCAGTACAGACTTCATTCACTGGCCATTTTATTGGGTATACCTGCTCGACTGCTCATTAACGCAATGGCATATCATGTGGTCAAGATGACCCGCTGAAGTTTAGACCGAGCATCAGAGTGAGGAAGAAAGGTGATTTAAGTGACTTAACACGGCATGGTTGTTGGTGCCAGATGGGCTGGCCTGAGTGTTTCAGAAATGGCTGATCTGCTGGGATTTTCCATCACTACCATCTCTAGGTTTTACAAATAATGTTCAATATGGGTGAAATGCCCTGTTGAGTTCAGAGGAGAATGGCCAGACTGAAGGCAAAAGTAACTCAAATAACCAAGGTATGCAGAAGAGCACCTCTGATGTAGCTGATGGACTGCAGCAGCAGAAGACCATAACAGTTCAGAAGCCAAAATGGGATCTAAGCCCGTATTAGGAAGGTGTACCTAACAAAGTGGCTGGTGAGTGTGTAATGTTACTGTTGATTTTTAAATGAGAAAAAAGTGCACTTACATGTTTTTTGTGACAGCAGTGTTACGTTAAGGAGGAATGCCAGTCCGACTCCATGTTAACTTTTTAGGATGGAAATAGGAAGCTGTCAGTATTGCACTATTGAGTTGACTTTGCTGCTGAGAAAGGAGCAGTATTTTCGAGGGCAAACTGGATAGCACTTGTGATGGTATTTTTTTTTCTTATTATTTTATTCCTTTTATAACACAGCGTTTCCTTTCCAAGGCCATAGAGTCGGTGGAGACATCGGTTGAATGTATTTCATTGCAATGTACATGTGAAAGAACCTCAAAAAATGGAAGGGTACCTTAATGTTTATTTTTGTTTGTTTTATTTATTATCTGACAGCTCTAAGGCTTAGATATTAATATAAATCGGACACCATGAGTTTCGAAGAAGTTTAACTTTGCTGCCAAAACAGCCTAAAAACTCTCACTTGCTCTAAAGCAGTTCTCTATTAGGCAATGAATGGCCGCCATTGTTTTGGTCAGACGTTCATATCATTAGTGCTCAGCAACAAGCATTTTGTTGGAGAAGGATTTAGGTTTTATGTGAGGGCTGTAGGTTATATTTATTTAATGTCTACTAATTTATTTATTTCTAAAATAAAGCGTTTAAGAGAAATTATTGAGAAATTATATTGTCTTTTTTTTTTTTTCAAAATTAGGATTGGGCAACCATTCAGTTTTCATTTTTCCAAGTTAGAAGAACAAGCACTGCAACTGATTTAATGTTAATTTCTTCTCCTGATTAGGCGAGAGCCAGCAAATAACCTTTGCATAGTTGTATGTGTGATTTTGTAAAATATAGATAGGACGTATGTAGGTAGCGGGACTCCATTTCTGACCTCTAATCATAGACTAATTGCACTTTTTTTCCTCTTTGTTTAAATGTAAATGTTCATTTTCATAATGTAGCTCCTGTTCTTACCTTTTTTTCATGTGTGTGTATGTTTTAGATGGGTGTTTCCTTATGTTTGAAGTGAATGCTGATGTTAAGATCATGCTGCTTTATTTACACATGTTCTTTTCTCCTGTTTTGCTGCAAAGGGTGTATTTAGAATGCACTACGTAAAAACCTTGTATTTTTAGACAGATGGCTTTGAGCAAAAACACAAAATACATATGTTATTACAACTCTGTCTCCTAAAAAGCTGGGCTGCTGTGCAGAATGCAATATGTTGCTAAAACCCTATATTTAATTGAAGATGGTGCAAAGATGTCATTGGATGTTATGCTTTGAAACTGATGCCAGTAATATGTTTCAATTAAGGTGAAAACAAGGCCTTGTTTACCACTGATTTCTGCTTTTTTTTTAACACTGTGAGGAAGGCAGTTGCACTAGTCTGAAAGCAAAATGTTTTCCCATTTTTAGAACTGAATCCCTGTAGGATTTCAGTGGTCACCAGCTCCTAGTCTTTTTTGTCATATTTTTAATTTCATTATGACAGGCCTGGACGCTGGGCAGGACGGTTTAGCACCTGCACTCTTTCTTTGAAGTGATATCACTGAGCATTAAAGCGCAAATTAGCCGTGCAATGTGCACTAATGCAACCTCATATCATCTGGCTTTTTGAGCTGGACACTCATAACAAGTTGATTGATCCGTCTCCCTTTTTTAGCCCGGACAACACATTGTCCACGATGTCAGAGATGAATTACAGATTTTGACTGGTCAGACCACAGGACCGTTTTTCCCTTCACCTCAGTCCGTTTTAAATGAGCTTGGCCCAGGCAGCTGTATTTCTGGATATTGTTAGGTTAATTTTTTTTTTCTTCTATTCTTACTTTGAATGGCATTTTTTCATTACATACACTGTGGGCAACTGCAACAAGCTGTTCACTGAAAATGGTTGTCAGATGTTTCATTTTAGTGTCAGCGTCTCATTTTTAAGTGAAACACTGCCTAAAGCGTCACTGATGTCCTCTGTAGACATCACATTTATTACTGAACTATTAGCCCACACAGTCTCACTAAGTGAAGAATGCCAACCTAATCTGGCTTGGTCACTACAGTCACTACAGTGAACCTAATTAGGTTATTTCTAATGTAGTATTACTCAGCTTTCCACCATTTAAGCTGCTTTGAAATGCCTTGTTGACATCAAGTTCAAAATAAGCGCAAATCTTTCTATTTTTTTGTTTTTTGTCATGTTATCTTTGTGCCATTTTAAACTAAATATAGGGCCTAAAATGTTTGCAAGTCATTGCATTCTGTTTTTATTAAAATCTGTACAAGATCCAGATGTGATCTCTGCTGCAGCTACTGTCTCCTTGTATCCTGCTGAACTACCCTTGAGCGAGATGTCTCATGTTTCTCTGCTCACTCATTTCACCTTCTGGACAAGAACAAATGCACTCTCAAACCATCCTTAAACAAACGCTCTATAATCTGGTGAAGTAACACTACAGCTACATGTATTTTTTTTCTTGTATCATCTGCTTTAGTGGATCCAGTATTGGTTATAATCTGGATTATCCTGCATCAAGCATTTGAGTGAGAATAAGAAGGGAATCTTGTCAGGGAAATCAAGTGGAAAGATCAGAGGAATATGGTACACAACGATATGACAAAACAGACTAAACAACCTTGTAAGACTTTTAGTGTATATTTGGATCTGGTGGCTGAGATCTGTCTAATCTGTATATATTTGTGTCGTATGTTCTGTGTGTTGGTTTGTACATTCCATTTGTTAAAACCAAGATAATATGTTTGTGTGTTAACGACACATGGCCACGTAACATCATAGGTTGCGAGGGAATTAAGTACATATAAGTACAGGACAGTAGCAGCTGTCATATACTGTTGTAGTTATGCATGAGCAGTACACAAGATGCTGGACTTTGCTTTCATTTACAAGCAGAATCACACATGTAACACTTGAGTTATACTATATAGCATTTTCAGTTGAACCCATAATCGAGGTACCATAGAAATCCTGCCAGCTGTCTTTGTAACCATGTACTTAATTTGGCTAAATAAATGCATTTGTTGGATAATTTTAAAGGTATTCTGACCTTCTTGTGTTTGGATTTTCACATGCCTTCAACTGCCAAAACGCCTTCGTGCAAATTAGTATACGTTACATGCTGTTTTCTGCATAATAAAGATTTCTGATGATCGCTTAGTTTTTCTGACACACTCACAGCAGGCATGGCGACACCCTGACGTCTTGCCAAAAACTAACGCCACTGAAAGCTTTTTCTTTTCTTTTTTAAAATGTGAAAGTGGAAATTGAAATACTCCACCTTTAATCATGCATACTCATTTTTCCTCACATGGAGTGTGTACATTTAAGCAGGTGAAGGCTGGGTGTGACAACTCATGGACTGGTTTGAAGATGACCTCTCTGTCATGTGTGTATGTATACGTTGGGATGCTGTCAACTTGGCCTGGGGTCCAGGGACACGAGCCCCCTCCACCAGAACAAGAGGCCTCTCCACAGGGTCAGCTGCTGGCCCTAAAGGGGCCCACTCACCCATGACTTAATGCCCCTGAGCTCCTTTGTCCTTTGGGCTGTTGGTTTTACAGCCCCATTCACTCAATTGCCCCCCAAATGGAGGCAGAGAATGTGACGACTTGCCTTATGCTGAAGGAGCAGCAGTGCGCATGCATGCAAACAATGTACACATAAACACACGGGCGCCACATGCACGCCATGTCCCCTTAATCAATCTGTCCTCCTTTGCTTTCATTCTGGTACAAGAGGGCCTTTTGTTCTTGCGTGACCCGCACTATGAGCTGAAAGATGTCGGGGACCCTTCGCTTCTTAATTGGTTATTGGCAGCAGCCCTTCCACTTTGTACCTCCTGCATGTATTTAGTTGAAACAATGACTTACTGAGCCACCATATAGACCTAAAATAAACATATAATTCCTGTTTTCAGATGAATTACATTTAACTTAGATATACAGATACTCTTCACGTGCTGTAGTTTCCACTGATTTAATTATAATGTCCAGTGCACTCTCCCCTTCCCCTTCTGTATCTCTTATCATTCAGTCAGCTAGACTAGGTAAGGTATGTGTGTATCCATTTTTGGGTCTACCCTGTGCACCAAAGACATGAAACAGAGCCTACAGGCATCTGACCAAATCTCCTCAACCTTCTTTCTTTAAGCACACACTCATAAGCGAGCGCACAAACTCTCTCACACACACTATTTGCCTTTGTGTATGCTAGACAGCAGATGGCAGCCCATTATAGGGCTGACAGAGCAGTCATCTGGCAGGCACCCCGGTTACCCCCTCCTTCCACCTCTCCTCCCCCACCACCCCAAAGACATCCAGCACAACACAACAGGGATAGGACCCTTTTAGGCGGGAGACTGTATCTGTGTGTGTGTGTGTGTGTGTATTAAAATTGGACACTGGCCTTTCCGCCCTATATAGGTCACTGTTTCCACTGTTGTGTGTGTCAACGCCATGTGAGGTAAGTCAGGCTCACATTTGACTGGGGATTTGCCAGCTTATGACTTACTTTGAATGGAAAGTTTATCTCCACAGTATGGAGGACTGACGCTACTAGAGTTAAAAAGTAAAAAAAAATCAATAGAAAAATACATGTATGTATGTAGAATTATCCCAATTTATTTACTTACACATCTTTATTTGCTTTATTTTTAATTTTTCATCTTTCACCTTCTGACACTCCACTTCACAGCCAGTAATACAGAACACAGAAAGAATTCAGTAGGAACAGCAAAGATCAAGGCAGTATCTTTGCTGTGCCTAAGGCTGTTCTGGACTCCTCTGGACAGAGATCTCAGATGTTGTTCCTGGGATCTGCTGGAACCACTCGCCCAGCTTAGGAGTCACTGCACCGAGTGCTCTATTTACCATGGGGACCACCATTGCTTTCACCCTCCACAACTTTGCGAGCTCTTCTCCCATCCCTTGGTGTTTCTCGAGCTTCTCGTGTTCCTTCTTCCTGATGTTGCTATCACTCAGTATAGCTACATCTATCACTACAGCCGTCTTCCTCTGCTTTTCCACCATTTCAGTGGTGGTTAGCCACCACCAGTTTGTCTGTCTTGATTTGGAAGTCCCACAGGATCTTAACTCAGTCATCCTCAACCACCCTAGGGGGTGTGTCCCATTTTAACCTTGGGACTTCCAAGCCATACTTGTAACTGTAGCTGTCCTCGATGTCTGCAATGTTGCCTTCTGGTATTACAGTCCCCTCAGTTCTGACTACCTTCCCTGTCTTTGTTATCATCCGACTACACTTCTCCAGTCTGAACCACATTCCAATGTCATTGCTGTACATCCTGGTGGTGTGGATCAGTGAATCGATGTCTAATTCACTCCTGGCATACAGCTTGATGTCATACATGTAGAGGAGGTGGTTGATGATTGCTTCATTCTGTAGTCGGTATCCATAGCCAGTCTTTTCAGTGATCTCACTGAGGGGATTCAGGCCTATGCAGAACAGCAGTGGGGACAGAGCATCTCCTTGGTAGATCCCGCACTTGATGGTAACTTGTGCTATGGGCTTGAAGTTCGCCTCTAGTGTTGTTTACCACATCCCCACTGAGTTCCTGATGAAGGCTCTTAGGGTCCTGTTCATCTTGTATAGATTTAGGAATTCCAGGACCCAGGTGTGGGGCATCGAGCCATAGGCCTTCTTGTAATCAATCCGAGCAGTGCACAGGTTGGTCAGCCTTGTCTTGCAGTACTGGGTGACTGCTCTGTTTACCAGTAGCTGGTGTTTCTCTCCTCTGGTATTCCTGCCTATTCCCTTCTGTGCCCTGCTCATGTATTGAGCTAAGTGCCTATTCATCTTAGCCGCTATGATGCCTGACAGGAACTTCCAAGTGGTACTGAAGCAGGTTATTGGCTAGTAGTTGGATGAGACTGTGGTCTGCTCTTAGATCCACTAGCCAGAAAGAGAATGTCATACACATATATTATGTATCTATTTCATTTTGTTTGATTATTGATATTGAAAGTCTTTTTAAATCAGATTGGTATAATTGTTATTGGGTTAGCAGCATGTGACAATTAAAAGCTACACTTTAGCTATAAGGAGTGGCTCATGGTCAAAGTAGCCATTCATTTTACTTGAATCCTCGATTATGTCTTTCCATTCATTTTCTTACCACATTAATTAAATGTTCCTCTGTCTCTCTCCTGTGACTGGGAGGGCTTTTTACCAGTTGCTGCTGCTAATACTATTGATGGTGCAGCAGCAGCCCAGACAGCTAACATATCGGTTAATTTGACACATTTTGCTGCATTTATTTTTAGTTTCTTTTTTTCTCTTTTCACCACTTCTTCCACACTAAAACTCTGTGCTAAAAGGTGAGCACTGAGCAACAGTAGGGAAGGGCCCAGTTGCATTACGAGAGTTGACTGGGCAATACAGTGTTGGTAATGAAAATGAAAAAATGGGCTCCACTGACCCACCGGGAAAATGCCTGGTATGCCAAATTACAAGTCCAGCCCTGTATGGTCGTATGTAGTATGAAAGAGCACCCCACAAAGTTTTATCAGCATTTGTTTAAAACTTTGATTCACAATGTTTACAGACAGAATGACTATAAGCACACAAATACTACCAAAAACATAACCACCTTCCATCCATCCAGTTTCTACCACTTATCCGGGTTCGGGTGGGGGCAGCAGTCTGAGCAGAAAAGCCCAGACATCTTTCACTCTGGACACCTTCCAACTCATTCCCAAGCCAACCAAGATGCAGACCCGGGGCAGACCCACGGCCTTCTCCCAGTATGACATGCCTGGGATACTTCACATAGGAGACATTCTAGTCAGATGCTCAAACCACTTCAACTGGCTCCTTTCGATGTGTAGAAGCAGTGGCTCTACTCCCTTTAGTCCCTCTTAAATGACCAAGCTCATCACCCTATCTGTAAGGGAAAGCCCAAACACCTTTAGAAGGAAATGCATTTCTGCTGCTTGCATCTGTGACCTCTTTCTTTCAGACACTACCCAGAGCTTAGGTGAGGTAGATCAACCGGTAAATCAACAGCTTCGCTTCTATGTTCAGCTCTCTCTTCAACAGAACAGATCGTTATCAGTCTGTCAATCTCACGCTCCACTCTCCCATCATTTGTGAACAAATCCCTGAGATACCTGAACTCCTCCACCTGGGGTAATAACTCGTGCCCACTAATGTCCAGAGTGGGGACTGCGTCCGTTTCTTGCTGAGAACTATGATCTTGGAAGTGCAGATTCTTATTCCTACCACCACACTCTAGCACAAACTGCTCCGGTGAAGCCAGGGGATTACCACCCGATGAAGCCAACCGAACCACATCATCTGGAAAAAACAAAGAATGAAATGACATCCACCAAAGTGGAGAGCCTCCACCACCTGGCTATCCCTAAACATTCAGTCCATAAAATCTATGAACAGAATCGGTGACAAAAGGCAGCCCTGGCACCGATCAGAAATTAGTCCAAGTTACTACCATCAATTGGAATAATGCTTTCGTTTACAGGGAACAAATGGACAGTAACAATGGGTCAGAGACCCCATACTTGCGAAGCACCCCCCCCTCCACTGGATACCTCAAAGGACTCAGTCAAATGTCTTCTCCAAGTCAACAAACCATTTCTTTGACTGGTTGGACAAACTCCCAGGCACCCTTGAATATCTTCAAAAGGATTTAGAGCTGGTCCAGTGGTCCGCAAGCAGGACAAAACGCAGATTATACCTCCTGAATCCAAGATTCTACAAACAGATGGACTCTCCTCTCCAGTACCCTTGCATAGACTTTCCCAGAGCCTGAGAGAGTGTAATCCCCCTATTGTAGGAGCACACCCCTTGGTCCCTCTTCTTAAACAGGGGAACTCCTTGGCAGGAGTAATTTTAAAAATTAAATACATTTAAAAAAATAAACTGAATCACTGTCTGCTGGAAATTCTGATATAAATAGAAACATGGAATAACTATCCAATACAAATTTAGGTAAATTTAATATTTTTTAAGACCTTTTTTAGATAAATATTAATTGAAAACATTTTAAACCACCCTGCGATTGTTTTGAGTCATTTTATCTGTGACAGTACCTTCATGTAGAGCTCTCTGAGATTGTAGTACAAAACTCTGCAGGACAGACACCCGAAACGCAGGTAGGGGCTGAGACCGGTAGGACTGGCATATAGAGAGCAGGTATTAACACGGGGATGCTCCAAGCTGGTTACCCACACCTAAAGAGACAGACACAGTCAGGAATCATCATCGTCAAGCTGAGTCTTTAGCATGTGAAAGGAAAAAGAGAGGAAAGAAAAAAAAAGTTGGACCCCAACAGTGTGACCCCTCAGTAGATGCACCTATGGTATCAATTTGAAGCTCCTACATCACCTCGTTCTTGAGTTATCACATTCACAAACTTAGCTATCCACAATACCTAAATCAGAACCTAAAGCTTATGACTGTCCAACCACTATGCCAAAAAATACTTTATATTTTATGTTATATTCTCTACAACCCAATATCTCATCAGCCTTTTACGTGTGAGGGGTAAAAACTGAAAAGAAGCAAGAAAAGACTAGCTGTGTAATGCTTAAAGAAATATGTGTAGTAACTCAAATTAATTGCTACAGGTAAACAGCATGACCGGATACAAACAGAGCATCTTAAAGATGCTAAGGCTTTCAAGAGTCAAGGTAGGGAGCAGTTCACAAACGCAAAATTACAATGAAAAAAACAAGTATATCAATAAAAGACATACGGAATCACGATCATTATAATTTTTGGCTATATCACAATATACGATATATATCACGATATGTTTAAAGAAACTCCAAAAATATATGTTATTTTCAACCACATAGTGCCTGAAATTGCACTGGTATACTCATTCAAATAAACCATTCAATATTTTTTCTACTTTGAATACAAAAAAATCTGACTGAATTGAAATGTTTTATTTTAAACATTTTTTAAGCATCAGTTGCACACAGATGTTTTTCACAAATGACAATATAAGTCTCTTTCTGTGGTCAACACTAGACCTGTAAACAAACAAAAGATCATAGCAACAAAACAAGGACATCAAGCAGGAATTCACAAGATAAAATGAAACTACTGAAATTAAAAAGGTGCTCTTTTGTGCTTATGACATATAATAAATGTAAAACAAAAAATGTGATGACCTCAAATGACAGAAACAAAAGTCTCAAAAATGACCAAGAACAGTCACAGGTATCACAGCTGGTTTATTTAATGTTTTCTTTGGCGTGTAGTGAGATGCTGACAGTTTAAAACACTCTTCTTTTTGCAGTGGATGACTTTTCAGCCAGTGGAACAAATTTTTGGTACTGCTGCCTTTAGCGGCAATAGTTTTATGGCATGTTTTGCAAATTGCCACATTTTGTTTGACATCTTCGTGAAATCCAAACAATCGAGTCTCCTTCCCTTGCTCATCTCAAACTCCTGCTGTCGCCATATTTTTCCCTATCTGGTAGTATGTAAACACACATGCTCAGTGCAGTGGGTCAGGTAGAAAATTTTCTGGTTCGGAGGGGGGATTAATGATGCATTCGAAGCGTGTGGGAGAAAAAAACCCTCACTGAATTACATGCAAACAGCTTAATATTGCCATGGCAACTTATACTCGATGGTTACGATAAAGCCATTGTAACCATCGTACGTGGAAAAACTTGCAATACATCGAGTATATTCGATATATATATCCCCACTGAAGCCTTGGTCATTGAAGTAGAAAAAAAAAAAAAAATATATATATATATATATAATGACAATGTTCATTGACACCCCCTGGATCTGTGTGGAGGTAGGAGACAGTGCCTTTACATTGGCAAACTAAAGTCATTTCCCTTTATCAGAAGAGGAACCATAAGGTATAATCTAATTTCATGAAGATTAAACTTCTCAGCCTCCCTGGGAAGGTCTATGCCAAAATAAACTCCCTGATTCTGGATTAGACCAATTAAAGCACTTTGAGGCTTTAGCTTTACCTTTTTGTCCAGATGTTTACCAAGTCTTTCCAACGCCTGTGACTCTCCTCCACACCACACAGCTGGAGGTAAACCATCTGTCCTGAAACCTGGGCACATCAAAATAAGTTCAAATACAAAACTGTTCTTGAGCCAAATCCTCATGGCCTTCGACGTTAGCTGTTCACTACTGCATGGAGGATACGTAAAAACAACTTAATAATGTGTTAATTTAATTCGACTCCATAACAACTGTTTCTAATGAAATACATCAATGTGTTAACTTTAATTAGACTTTTAAATGACATCTAGCTTAAAGGAATGCCCATACAGTTCAGAAGTTTTCATATAGAAGAACAAAGTGTTGGCTTAAAACCTACTTGGGAATTAGAGATTTCTGAGCCAGAGTTAAAATGTTGTTTCTAAAGAGGTGTTCAGGGAACGTAGAAGTTTAGTTGTTTATCTTTCCCTTTTAATTCCAGGTCCAGTTGCTTTCTTTCCAAGCTTCGTAGATTTGGGAATATGGAATAACTAGAGTAATTTCTTCTTGTTAAAACCAGATTACATGAATGATGATTAGCAGATGTGCTCAAAACTTCACTAGATTCAATAAATAAGGAATGTAGAGTTCTGCAGTGTGCAAACAGTTACTTCTTTTTCTTAAAACCAGATTAAAAACACAAACGTTTTAGAAAGACTTTAAGTGAAAACATAAATTATCCATACCTAATTCTTCTAAAGAAGGGATACTGTATAGCTGCTCATGGTTGTCTGCTATTTTGGTGTGACATTTGTCCATTTGTTGCTGAGTGATGGGAGGCAGAGGTCTCCTAGGCAACTCCAGTCTGCTCACAATAGCCTGAAAGCGCTTAAACGTCAGAGGAGGACTGTTGTTGTTCATCTCTATTATCCTGTAGCAAAACAGAAAAGGAAGAAAAGTCGAGTAACACAGCAATAATATCTCTGTATCAGTTTACCAGTGACCTTATTCTAACATATTCTTAATAAAATTTAAAAAGTAAAAGCCAAATAAATAAATAAAACAGACAAAACTTTGTAATATGATCCTTGTGCTGCAGTTTTCATTCATGCTATATAGAAGGTAAAGTGTTGCATTGTATTATTACATAACACAGTGTTGTAACACCGTGCTGGTTTGAATGCAGAAAGACAGAAAGAAGTTTCTATATGGCTAAAGTCCTTCACTTTCACTCACTGAACCACCTGATTCAAGCACATGGACAGATGTATGACAAGCAGTAACAAGGTGGAGACCACTTGGGAGTTCTGCTGTTTGTGATGGCATCTGAAGAGACTTTCCTGGATGTTGTGGACTGTTGTTGTTCACATAAATAGACACTTTTTTATCCCTTCTTTCAATTGGTGTACCAAATGGCATTATACTTTCATAATTCCCTTTTCACAGTTCGACAAACAACAGAACACAACCAATTTATTGATGTTAACGTATATGACATTTTACTAGCATCATCTCAACCCTTGTATGGATTACTGAACAGGGCTTCAGTACAGCCCCTGAGAATGAAGTACAGTTTTACAGTTTCGTGACTTTTTAACAGGATATACCGGGGATATTATGGTGAACTGCACGCAGAATAGGGACAGGTGTTCTATATATGAAGGTGGGAAAATTTTTTTTAATCCATGGGCAGAGTTCTGTTGTGACAAACCTCTGCATTCTTGGACTAACCATAAGTGAACCAATTTTTCCTTTTTCCTTTTGTATAGCACCAAAATGGATGCGAAAGCAGTCATGGTGTGAGTGAAGTGCAGATTATCAGCTTAAATTAAATTTCACATACTCAAAAGCGATGGGAAAATACAAACAAACCACACTAATTGGCACTTTGTTTTGTGTTCTTGTTATTGCATGTGAAATGAAGTGGAAAAAAATATCTGGGGTTTATTTCAAGTGTTGTATTTGCATTTGGTAGATGATTTGAGCAACACTCAAATGTAGTCCAAAAGGATGTCAATGCAAGTGAAGGCAGCCATCACTAGCCTGAAAACAAATATTTGTAAAACCCAGATTAATCTTCATAAGCAATCTAATCAGTAATTTGGTAAATTTAAAAAAGGACAAAAGTTCTGGGAAGATCAGCAATGTCCAAATGCCTGGAAGACAAAGAGCATAATCACAGAATTCTTTTCTTTGTTAAGAAAAAAAAAAACTTCACAAGCCAACACAAAAACACTTCCAAGAAAGTAGGCACGTCAATGTCAAAATTTTAAGGTTAAACATTGCATAAATGCGTGTTTATTTAGGAGCCATTAGAAACTGCTCAACAATGACTAAATCAAATTGTAACACTGGATACTTAACACACAGTGTAATGTTGCATATATTACACTGTGTGTTTAGTGCCACTAATTTTAACTACACCATCACCAGCATCTGTTTTTAGTACAGGGCAAAAATCACATGCCTATGCAGCCCTGTACATTATACTATACAGTCAAAATACAGTTGTAGCGGGGCATGGTCAGTGGCTCAGCTGGAGGGGTGGGGCAGTGCTAGGGGAGGCTGGCCAACGCAGCCAGCAATCATCAAATCGTGGCTCCCCTGTTCCAGTATCACGCCGGGACCAGGAAAGAGGAAGGAGATGAGCTGGAAGCTGACTGCTGCAGAGAGCAGATCTGGCAGAGCAACTGTTTGTGAGCTAGCGGATGACAACAGCCTGAAAAGGCCACTCTGTGAGTAAAGACTGTGATAGGACTGAAACGATGTGCGTGTGTGCGTCATGCTGGATCAGGAATAACACTGCTTTTCCAACGTCTGCTGGGTGACCTTGGACCGGCTAGGGCTCTCAATGGAGGACTATCACCGCCAGTTCCAGGGACGCTGAATGGGGCCATAAGATTGGCCCTTTACATAGCTGCCGAATCTCATCACTCCTGAGCAATTCATGGAGGTGTTCCCAACAGGAATGGTTGTGTGGGTCGGCCGCCACTGGCCAGCAAGCCATGACACTCCTCTGACTTCTGGTCACGGTCTTCACGGTCCAGAGAACCGTTGGGACAGCCAGAGTCTGCAAGAGGAACCAGCTGGTCCTGACCTTGAGGATTCTCCGTGGCACTTCCCCAATTCGACCAGCTGCTGCAGAGCACCATCGACAACTAACGCCTTTCTTTCTGCTTTGTCTCCATAGGTCTCAACAGCCACAGACGCTGTAATCCACTCACCGAAAGCCACATAATCACTGGGGCAGGAGTGCTGCAGGTGCAGGTGGCCAGGCCACATTCACCAGGAGTACTTGCCAAGTGAGATGGGTCAAGTGTTCCGTGGTGCTGGCCCTCCAACTCCATCCCCCAGTCTGGGAGAGAAGACTGGGAAATACAGTACTTGCGCCAGGTAATACGGGTAATAAGGGGGTACACACAGCGTGATGACACTCTATGCTCAGCCTTTGACCAAGTGATTAAACGTGATGGTCAACTGGTACGCCCTGATGTAACACTGACATTCCCACATTTTTGTATTGAGTGAGTTGTGACTCTCACACACAGGAATAGCACACCCAGTTGTTGGTACCAAAAAGCCATCAGGAAATGATTTTCCATGTGAACCACACAGTGTTATTCACCAAGGAAACCACTGAGTAATGTTACAACAATTAACAGTTTTGTTTATTAACTAACTGTTCTTAAGATGCAAGTTTGCAAGAGCATATATGTTTAATCAGCTAGCTGACCAATTTCACATATTCCCACAGATGGACAGTAACTTGATTGATTTTTTTTTTAATCTTTTATTTTTTTTAATGGATTATTCAGTTACTTGAGTTCAGTTTGACTGAGCATGTGATTCATTTCCTGAATACAAAACTAAGGCCAGCAAGACAATAAAGTATCAACCAAAGATAGCAGTAGCTAAATCTAGGACACCACCTCAAGGCAGGAAACCCAGTCATCAGTTCCAGTATTAAAGGTGAAGGTCTACACTTTAATTCACAACTGCTTAATGTTAAAGCCACTGTTGGGCTTGGCTATACGTAACTGAAAAGTGGATTAACAAGTTAAAAAAACAAGAAAGGAAAATGATACCCAAGTCCATAAGCTTGCTATCAAATACTAGCTACAGCAGACTATGAAGACTTATTCATTGCCTTTTGTTGAGGTAAAAGAATTACTTTTTAAAATTACTTCTCAAAAACCTGTCAATAAAGGGCTCCTGTCGTTATACAAGAATAGACTGCTGATACAGGAAAAAAGAGACTAAATGGAGTTGCATAATACCTGGGTTAGTGGTGGGGATACCACTAGAAATAGACTAATTGTGTAGAAAACACAAACCTATCTAGGTTGTAGAGGGTATGAGAGTTTCTGACAATGGTCTCCACTCCAAATTCTTGGGCCATCTTAATGATTGCGCCATCCCTCTCTTTCCCATAAGGCTCTGGATCATATTCAAAGGTCAGCCTGGTCACGTTCCACTCCTGTAGCAAAGAACAAAAGAATTTGAAAAAGGATGTGAAATAGTAACAATGATCAAGGAGCTAATTAAATGTTTGTCTTTAACAGTTCATAAGTTTTGTATGGATATACCATATACCTACTTACAACCCAGACCACCACAAGTCAAACTTTTGTATTCAAGTTGTGCATTCAAGCTTGACAGCCACTTATTCTGTTGTGTTTACTGTGTTCACACTGATGGCAGCAGATGGAAGTAGTGAAATCCATGGCTAGCTTAAAAGAAAAATAATCTAAAGTGGTTTGTAAATACAGCATAAAAAATGTTACCTAATAACTAGATAAATGGTTAACAGAGAGCTAAATTAATTGTAATGCATTAGCTAAAAGCAGTGAAAACATAGATGAAAGGTTTAGTTTTTGTATCCAAATGATAGAAGTATGAATGTGAACTTGTTCAGTTCTAGATCTTGAATCTAATTTTAGACCAAGAAAATACTCTGACAGAAATTTCAGTGAGAAAAATATGAAAATAAATATATCCCACATGCAAATTCTGCATCTGTACTATCTGAAATTTCTTCACTGATGAGGAATAAGAGAGGAGAGGCAACTGGCAGGAATACTGACCTTAAAAAGCCTGGGGAACACATCAGTAGGCTGCCCTCTGACTACAAAAAGCCTGGAGTTGAGCTTCTTGAGACTGCTGTCCAGGTCCTCCAGAGCTTCCAACAGAAACCTGCACAGACATGAACATGAGGGAAATTTATCCACCATACATCCATTTTCTTCCACTTATCTAACTCATAGTTTTCAGTCATGTGACTGACTCGTTACCCTGGTGGGCAAAACGATACTCCACCATGATGGCCAATAGACAACTGGTAGTACTGCAGGACTAAAGTGTTGATTTTTTTCCCACCTGTCTCAAGCCAAGACTACTTGGATCATCTATCCATGGAGGAAAAACAAAGGAATAACGGGGACTTGTGATCCATATTCTGTAAATGGACTGGTTCTTATATAGTGCTTTTCTACCTTTAAACCTTCCGATGAGTAGATGACCTGCTCTACATCATGAGCTAAACCCACCCCAATGTAAATCCCTGAAAATGTTGACATCTCTCCCAGAGCTCCACTTTAGTGATATTTATGTGCATCTTGTAGAGAGTCCTTCATGTTACACTGCTGCCAGGATGAAGTATAAACTGTACATTTACAGATAAATGTAATTTTGATCTAAATCGGTAAATTATGCCACCGTTAATGATTGTTCATCATTAAAGCAAAGATAAGTGTATTAGTTAGCTTAAACAAACTACCACATTCTTACATTTTGTTGAGTTGCACATTCACAGTGTAAGGCGGGAAAAGTTCCAATAGCATTGGAATATGCAATATGCAGCAAGTTGACAGAGTTTGTACAGTGTCAGGTAAATAATTCCTTTTTTCCCCTGTCCTTTCCAGCAGTGTAGCAATCAGAATTGTAGTCTGATGGCCAAACAAAATGCCCAACAGATTTTTTTTTTTACCCAAGTGGACCCTTAAGACTTTTGCTATACTGGTCTACTTGATATCATATTTTAATAGATTTTTATTAGGATTTTGGTTTTTTTGATTCTGAGTTATTACAATCAGCGGACAAGACCGGAGAACAGAAAAGTTGGAGAGAAGGTTAAAAGAAGTACTTTTCTACTCTGATTACTCAAAGCACTTTACAAAACTTCATTCACCCATTCAAGCACAAGCGCAAGCACTTTTTTTTCTATGCTTGAAGTGCTTTCTATCTAACATTCATACGAGCAACTTGGAGTTAGTATCTTGCACAAGGATATTTGGCATGCAGACTGGGATCGAACCACCAACCTTTGGTAGGTGACCTGCTCTACCACCTGAGCTGCAGGCACTCCTAGAGGAGGAGGGAGCAGTGTGGAGGTGCATTCATTTGCAGGCTTGCTACACTATATATTTATACTTTTTTAAATTTGTTCAGAGATTATATAATTATAACAGAATGTTGAGCCTTCCTATAGAACACTGATAGATATTTGCTTGCAGCAAATATCAAATAAATTAGAGGTTGTGAACAATGAGCAAGTAAGACAGAAGATGGAAAGTGATGCTTTCACTCTGACTATTGCTGACTTGTGTTTCTGAACAAAACCATGATTTAACTGGAAGTACACACCCTGCTTATGTTCTTATATAAAATACAAAACTGAAATTTAAACATGAATTAATTTATTGCTGCATCTTGCAAAAATCACCAATTAATGCAATACAAATGTTTCAGGCAGAGAACCCATCTCTAGCACTGTGCGTTAAACTATTGGTAAACCTCGCTGTTTACGCTTTCCAAATAAATTAACGGTCATAGCGGTCCATCACAATCATGCCTGCTTACTTGATGACAGGAACATACAAAGAACACCCCCCCACACACACACACACACACACACCACCACCACCACCACCATCATCATGGAATGAGAAGGGGATTAAAAATCTAGAGCATGTTGTTGAAGATGAAAACTATTTCATTTCAGGAACTCATTTAAAAAAATGCAATCAGTAATCAGTAACTTGAACATCAGCATTTGAAATCCATCATACAGGACAGATTTAATCCCAATCAACTGAACTTAGAAATATCTACATGCTTAACTGAATTTTTATATTTCTGTACCCCCAATTTGTTATCAAAAATTTATAAGTTATTGGTAAAAATTGATGATTCAATTTCCCTCCCAACCACAAAGTAGGAGCAAGATCTTCCCATTAATCCAGACCAAAAATTCTGGATAAAAATATGCTTAAAAACACCATCAACATGAGTAAAAGCCCCAACTTACAATTTATACAATGAAAAAAACTACACACAAAACACATTATACAGGACAAAGAATGTTCCAAATGAGCTTTACAGACACTGTTGATTCAGTGAGTTACTGGTGTCGGGGCTGGTGTGCAGAAGGGTACCCATGCTTGGGGTATGTCTGCACAAGCGGTGGGCTGGCCTTTGGTGCTTGGGCACTTTTTTGCCAGCAGTTCTGGCTCACCTTGCAGAGGCACAGCATCTGTTAACACTAGTAGCGATCGGTAATGTAACATCTTTGAACCAAAAGGTAACTGCCATGGTAAATTAATAAAATAAGAACAAATGACTTAACTGACCGCCCTATCCCTCAACCTTGATTCTCACATCTAAAAGGGAGCTCCTCCTCCTCACTGTCATCATGTGCTTGTGTGATTGTTAGAGTTCTCTAACACTACAGGGTCTTTGTTTTACAATATAATCACCTTGACAGTTTTTATTAATTGGTGCTATTTAAAGGCGCAGCTGTTTTTAAGTTTATTTTAATTGAAGCTACCTTGTTGCTTTCCCATCTTGAATACAGTAGCTGAGATGAACATCACGGTTTCACCTAATCCCGCTTTATGTTTGCGACTACAGATTGACCACATACATGGTGCACCAACTGTGGAGTAGAAGAGAACTTGTAGGCATTCCTGTGTGGTGGAGCCAAATTTGGATTTTTGTCTTCACTGTCCGATTTAAGCTATGAAGGCTCATCGCTATACATTTTAGCATCTGAGAAGGGGTCCTCCACCAAAGAAACGAAAATCCAAATAAAAGAGACTACATGATCTTTCTCCTCACCTCAAGCCTCATCTTCTGAACTTAATTCAGAGTGTAAAACCTGCAAAAGTGCATAATCATAATATATTCTTGATACTGTCACAATTATTTATTGTCAGCAGATTAGACATGCAACCTAGCCATCACCAGTCAGCTGGCAACAAGCTGGCTAGACAACAAAAATAGCTATCTATATGCTGACGTGCAATGTTGAATGTCCTACAAATCACACTTTCCCACCAATTTGACACTTTGATTATATTGTCAGTCTGATCTGATCAGTAACAGTAATTATCTCTTCATCATGGCACCTGTTAGTACATGGGATATATTAGGGAGCAAGTCAACATTTTGTCCTCAAAACTGGTGCATTACAAGCAGAAAGAAAATGAGCAAGCATAAGGATGTTTTTGCAAGGTTAACAAGGGGCAAAATGTGACAACTGGGCAGGAAACTCCTCTCTTGTGGGGTGTTCCTAGTTTGCAGAGATCAGTACCTATCAAAAGTGGTTTGTATCAATGAAAAGTGGTCCAAGGAAGGAACAATGGTGAACCAGTAACAGAGGTGACCAAGGTTCACTGTGCAGGTGGAGAGTGAAGGTTGGCCCTTGTGGTTGCGGTCTTCATTTACAAAGTCAACAAAGCAATGTTGCCTTAAACATAAAAGAATGATTCCCAGTCTCTTTTTCAGTGTGAGGAATGCAGCTTATTCAGTAGGGCTGCAACTATTCATTGAATAATTTGAATAACGCGATATGAAAAACCCTATGCACAAATTCTTTCCTTCAATGTTTTATTTAAAATCTTTAATGCTCAGTCGTCACCATGTTAACGTGAGAGTTTTATCCACATTTGTGATAAAAAAAAATTGATCTGCAACAGAAACATCCTTGGGAGCATGCCTGTGAATGAAAAGTATGACTACATTACACAGCTCCCAGTTTTTCAGCTAAAAGACTGATGACGATGACACTGTAATAGTTTAATGTGGAGCGGATTCCATCTACAAGGGGAAGGCGTTTTTTCTAGCATCCAAAACAGCAGTGCTGTTTCTGTAATCACCATTAAAACCTTTACTTGGAAAAAGCTGGTGGGAATTCTTCATCAAACTAGCTGATCAACAAAGTCCGACGTGACGAAAAGCGAACTTTGTAGCAGCTTCCATCCAGCATTGTTTGTTTTACACCAAAAAAAATGTGCAGTAAGCCTTCAGAAGTTGCACTAAAATATGCAGACCACAGCTGTAGCTGCTTATGTTGCGGATGCTAGGCAACAGAAACCACGCATCGTAGGCTAGTCCGTCCATTTAACAGCCTTGCACTTCTGGTCTTCGAGCCTTTGAAGGACCCAGCCAGGTTGTAGGCAGAACGAGCAGTAAATGCAGGTTCTGGAGAAGCTGGTCACTCAGTCTGTATCCTCTCCAGCGCTGCTCTCCCCCAGGACTGATGGTCATACTGCATTGGACCAGGGTGGAGAATAATCCCCAGGCATTCCAGGACATATTCCAGGCCATGGCAGAGGCATGCTGCTGGCCAGTGATGGAATAGTTGCTACAGCTGTTGCCACTGCTGTAGGGAGAGGCCCAGACGGTGGCACTAAGCTTGCCACTGGTGTCAAGCGGGAGCTTCGCTGAACCATCCTGGACCGGTTGGGCTTCTACCCAGAGGATTACCACTGGCGAGTCTGCAGTAGTGGAAGGTGGCAAGGGGGTATAAGCCAGGCTATGATCGACTGTGGCTCATGCAGACCCTGGTCTACCAAAACCTGGTTTGGCCCAGAGCATTGTTGGAGACAGAGTGGGTGGACATTAGGTGTGTTCTTAGGGACATACACAAATGTTCCATATTGCTGCTACAAATCAAATATAAGGGCAAAATGGATAGAGTTCAGGCAGCAGTTAGCTGCTGTCTGATGCATCCCTAATTCTGTGGACAGACTGGCTGGGGTTTAATAACCTGTTGGGGTAGTGTATGGGGATGTGTTCACAACCTGTAACGGGATAGCATCAATGCCTTCATCTTGCAGGAACTGCTGACACACTCCAGCCACATGAGGTCTAGCATTGTCTTGCATTAGGAGGAACCCAGGGCCAACCGCACCAGCATATGGTCTCACAGAGCCCATTCTCACTCCT
>VVHJ01045214.1:0-10798 GCA_015107715.1 Tylochromis polylepis
TTAAGCCCTGTGTTTTCCTTGCTCTTTGTCGCCTCGTACCCTCTCCATGCTGTGTGTCGTCTCCGTGCTCCCCGTTTCCTTGAGTTCCCAGTTCCCAGTTCCCAGTTCCCAGTTCCCAGTTCCCAGTTCCCAGTTCCCAGTGTTGGTTAGTTTCCATGTTCAGGATTTGGTTTGCTTTTTTGAGTTTATTTTATAGAGTGTTTTTCCCAGCAATAAAGCTGCGTTTTGAGTTTATCCTTCCATCTGCGTGTTTTGCGTTTGGGTCCTACATCCTGCCTGCCACACAGCCATATCATGACATCCACCATGTCATTATGCCTAAATTGCTCCCATGTGGCCAGTGAGTGTAGTCTCAGAGCTCAAATAACTGACAGAAAAAGCAGCAAATATGAAAATTTGACAGCTGAAACAAATACGTTTCATTATTTCTTAAAAATTTAGTCAAAAACCATGAGTCACACGTACTGAAAGCAGTCTAAATTGTCTCCAGCTCAGTGTATAAATTTGGCACAAATGCATAGATTGTACCAAATATTTTTTTCTGCTAGGACTTTTACTTTTAACGTGGAGTTTTTGTGCAGTTATTGTGTTTTTTGCCTAGTCTGGTGCTGTCTGCTTTAAGCCATTTAAACACATGAACTTTAGTCAAATTCATGAGACATACATCCAGATATTTTCAAAATTTTCCTTTCTCACATGAAGGACAGCAGGAAAAAAATACCCTTGAAGTACATTGATATTGCTGATAATACTGTGTTTGCTTCAGGCAAAGGAGTCTGGAGAGGCTTAACAGAAGGCAGCACACATGATTCTCACTTGATACTGTTAAATACACAATTGTTGTGCTATTTTCATATCAGTGCAATAAGACAACACACAGAATTTGACCCGGAGGCAGGTTGAAGACCAGTTAATACTGGTTCAAGAATGCCCAGACCTTTATCAGGTGGTATCTGTATAGGTTCGCGGCTGCAGTGGTCTTGTCAGGAGAAAGTAAGATACAGCTAAGAGTGTAATAACCAGTCACACCAGGGGGTCCTTGTCTGTGACCCAATCTAGCACAAACCGACACTGAACATAGGTAACAGAGACTAGGGGAAGTTCATAGATACAGCTGGAGTAAGTCTGTTTCCTTAAAAAAAAAAAAAAAAAAATCTTATTTTTTATTATTTTAGTTTAGTTTGGTTTTATTCAGTTTACTTTTTATTTAGAAAGTCCTCTGACACAAATATACGCACCTATCCCATCCAGTTTTGGCTATTTGAATAGCCATTGTACAGCCTTCAGTTGTCATACCATCTAAATGTGGACATAAAGCACACACATGGCTTGTGACTCACCTGGTGGTTGGTGTTGAGCAGGGAAAGGAGACGGTCCCAGTTATCAAGATCATAGTTCACCCTGAAGTATCCAGATACGTTTGTGTTTGCGAGTACCCAGTCCTCTCCTGACACTCTCATCGGAATATGAGTGTCTAGTTAAAAAAAGAAAAGAATGACGTGCAGCAGATTTAATTAATTTCATGAGCTGTGGTTGAACCAACTAATCTAGTAGGAAATGCCTTGTTTTTTTAGTCTGTATGCAGAACTAATACAGAATGTTAATATGAGTGTACCTGTTTTTTGAAGGAGCCAGTATTGTGGCTGCTCCACACTTGTCTTCATCCATTTGATAGGGACGTACCAGGAGTAACTAGACAGAAAAAACATAACAGGGAAAGAATAAAGATCATTTATGGTTTGTCATTTCCATATTATGATTTCACTGCTAGTGGCCACACTGGTTTAATACATCGGATTCTTATTGGCTGCTGTCTGAAAAAGATCAACTTCAGCAGAAGCAACATAAACAAATCAGAGTCACGTCCCATGTCAGCAACACATGACATCAGCCCCTTCAAAGTGAATGAGAAGCAGGAGCCCAAAGCACACATGTGTGAGTGCAGCCTAAATCCCTTCATTTATCATCTGCATGGAACTTGCACCACAAGGTTAAACTACTTCCTACTTGAACTGAGAGGGTCTGTCCACTGTGGAGTCTGGATCCAACAGGAAGTGTTTCTGTGTGATACTTCCTGTCCGGGTGTCAATAGTGACCACTGGATAGCCCATCTGGAGAGTCCAGCGGTTCATGATTTTTTCAACAGAGTGTGGAATATGTATTCCTGGTGTGTTTTCAACTGCCTGACAACACACACACACACAAAGGGGTAACAGGAAATTAAGATAAATACACACACACACCCAAAAACACAATACCAGGGAAGTCATGCACCTTAACCAACCAACCTGTTGGAGATGATCCCACAGGTCTGTATATACAGTGTTACCGAAAGCGAATGTGTTCAGGTAAGACTGAAGACACAAAACAGAGAAAAGGATCATATGACGCAATCACAAGGAAAGGAAAATTTACAAGGAAACATTTTGTGGCTCAAATAACCACAGACATGCCATCATTAATTCCTAGTCTGCTAACAGACACACACGTAATGGCAGCAGAGATGAAGCGATGGGATACTCACACTGAGTCCACTAGCAAACACAGGCTCGGTGAGAAACTCTGACAGCATCCTTAGCACTGCTGCACCCTTGGAAAAACAAACCACCAGAATTTGGTGAGCTTGAATTTCTCATAACGGAAAGGGATTTTCCCCTAATCCCAAAGCAAACATTAAAACGAGGTGTTGTCCTGATGGTGCGATATGAATCACACAGACTCAAGGAGACTGAGTAAATTGGGAAAACCGAGAGTTATACTGCAAATTAGCTGGATACGAAGTAATATGATTAAATAAATATGACAGATTAAAATCATATGGGCTTCAGATCTGGCTATATTGTCTGCAAATGTGGGTGAAACTGTAGAATATATGCTTAATTTCTGTTGATCCTCTTGCATTAAATGTTGCGTAAAATTTTC
Source organism: Tylochromis polylepis (assembly GCA_015107715.1). NCBI lineage: Eukaryota > Metazoa > Chordata > Actinopteri > Cichliformes > Cichlidae > Tylochromis > Tylochromis polylepis. The sequence goes on from VVHJ01045214.1 coordinate 2,923, forward strand.
AGAGGAGCAGACCTTGCTGTAAGAGATAGTGTTGAACATTTCACTGATCTGAGCGGGTTCACTGACTTCCTCTTCTCCACGCGACAGTGGGTGAGAGAAGGCCAAGGCATCCACAGCAAACACCTTCTGAACATCATAAAGAACGATCTGATCTTTCTGCAGCCAAGCAGAGAAAGAGAGTCAGGGTAGGTTTTTATAAGCCAACAACATCGGTGAAAGGTTACTGATCTGTGACACAAAAGTGTACATCTGTTAAGATCTGTGTTTAACATGTCTCTTACAATGTTCCAGGTGGGCTCAGCATAGTCGGCTCCGAGGTACTCCACATATGATGCAAAACCCTCGTTTAACCACAAGTCATTCCACCATCGCAGAGTTACCAGATTGCCAAACCACTGAATAAACACAGGAGGAGTAAACAGATGAGCAGTTCTGCCATGACCAGGGAATTAACGTTTCCACGAACTTAGATGTTGGCCAACATTAGCACGATCAGTCACATCCAAGCAACACAATGACCGAATCAGCGGGGGATTCAAAAATTTCAAACCACAGCATTTCACATCTGTTATTATGTGTTGAGAGCAGTGTTAAATTACTCCAGTGTCATGATTTGTCATCTGCTTTTGGAAAAGGGTGTAACAGAAGTAGATTTATTTTTACAGTACTTGATGAGTGAGTGAGGGAGACTTTGCTGTGCTCAAGTTAATTTCATAATATAATGTTGCTTTAGTCTGTCATACCTGTAAGCTTTGAGAAAAGTGACTGTCTGGGTTAAAAAAAAAAACAAACACACAATGGCATACCATGTGTGCGAGTTCGTGGGAAATCACAGTTGTGACCCTCTCTTTGTTTCCGGTGGAGGAAAGGATGGGGTCATAGAGCAGGGCCGTTTCCCTGTATGTGACCAGACCCCAGTTCTCCATTGCTCCAGCATTGAAGTCGGGCAAAGCGATCTGATCTATGGAGAAGAAGCGTTAAAAACTGAAACGGTTTGCCTACAATTAGCACATCTCAATTCGGGTCAGCTTGAATATCATCAATCTATAAGAACCCTTTATCCCAGTAAATATAGAAGTGGTGAATTTAGTGCACACATGGCCAACATGGAGGTGAAAATGAATTGAACTGAACTGAATTGAATTGGTAAATTTCTGTTATTTTATGGTATTTTTCTGGCACTCCAGTTGCCTTCATGGCATACGTGAAAGGTTAATTGAACCACAGTGTGTCTTTTATCCAGTCTTCCTCCCATCACCCCAACCGGTCGTGGTCGGGTGGTCATAGGTGCCTCTCCCTTAGCCTGGTTCTGGCAGAGGTTTCTTCCTGTTAAAAGGGAGTTTTTACTTCCCACTGTTACCAAGTGCTTGCTCAGAGCGGGTCATTTGATTCTTGAGGTTTTCTCTCTATTATTGTAGGGTGTTTACCTCGCAATATAAAACACCTAGAGGCGACCATTGTTGTGAATTGGCACTATATAAATAAAATCAAATTAAATTTTATAGGTGTGGATATGAGTGTGAACGGTTGTCTGCCCCTCAGAGTTAGCCCTGTGAAAGAATGCCAACGTGTGCAGAATGTAGCCTAACGTTTTGACCTGCGACAGGTGGGATACGCTCCAACACACAGAATGAAATTCTGTTTTATTTTCTGTTTCAAGTTATTTCACCAATACTAACATGTCAGACTAAGACAGCAAACGTGAAACTAGATACCTGCTAAACGTCAGCAAAATTATCTGCAAACCTTTTCTATCTTAGCTGTAATTCGTTAACGTGTGCATGAGCCTCACAGAGCTACTAGCATGGCTTTGTCTTGTTGACTGATTTGTGTTTCTTCCTTATTTGTTCAGATTTTTTTTTGTTTTCTTGATCTAAACATAAAATATATTCCAGCTGCAGGTTAAATAAAGGTTCAAATGTCCATATGAGTATGAAAATGTTTGCATATTGTAAGAAAAAAATGATTTTCTTTCATTTTACTGTGCTCAGGGAGATAATTGAAATTAATCATTTATAATAATGTTAATTAATAATATATCTGTTATCTGTCAGAGGAAAATGGCCGACCTGACTTGGAGAGAGGGTATGATGTGTTGTAGTAATGCTCATAAAACCTTAGGATGGGTCCTGTAACATTGAGAGCATAGCTCCCCTGCCCGTCATCTATTGCTTTTCTTCGAGCCCAGATTCGAATCTGCAAAAGATAATTTAAATCTTTGAGTCCATAATAAGTGGATGCTCATTTTCATTTGCCAATATCATATTTGGGAAAACATGAGCTGGGAAAATTATTTTTGCATCATGGCCTCACTGGTGATTTAAATGAATATGTAATCCAGGTTTCTTACCAACAAATGGTTTTGGTTTGACTCAATGGGAACAAAATCGCTGACGATAAATGCCAGTAGATATGTGGACATTTTCCGTGTGGGCTCAAATGTTGTAATTTTGACAGCCACACCATCAATGATAGACTCTGAAATTTCTGTACAGGCAGAGAAAAATATTAAACACTCTGTTAGCATTAACAGTGTTTAGTTGCTGATTTACTTCAAACACCTTGTCCAAGTTATTAATTAGTTACAACCACAATAATTGGCTTTTCTACGGTCGTTGGTTACAACACTGTTGTTTCATAACAACTTATGAAGCAATCACTTACAATACCTACTACTTACAACATGATATCTATTCTCATTTTGAGTTTGTTTTTCTGTTTTACAGTTTCCATTTGCACTCAAAAAAATCAAATAAAAAATTGAAATGGTTGTGTTTATCCAACGAACCCTTTTCCTTGCCATTGGACAGAGCCACAGTGTCTTGTGAGTGTATGATCTTGACAGTAAAGACTGCTTTCATGGCTGGTTCATCAAAGCAAGGAAAGGTTTTCCTGGCGAACGTTGCCTGCATTTGTGAGGTAGCAACAACTCTGCAAAACATTGGAAATAAACATTAATGCAAAACATTCACCAGCAAACCAAAAGCCTTCAAAGTCTGACCAAGAGGAACACTAGAACCATTAAACAAATAGTACCGCGGCTTTATCAAAGACACTGGCATCTTAAACTTATGCACAGTCTCCTTTGGTGTTTGCAAGTGATTCACCAAAAATGAGACACAAATCATCACATATAAATCTGAACATCCATAATATAGTCATTCATCCAGCTAACAATCACAATTCACAAGTTACCATATTGTGTGAAGTACAGAAAGAAAGTGATATGTTTTGTCTTCACTGATTGGCTGTATTGCACAAAGTAATGAAAACTGCAGTCTACTGAGAACGACAAATATGACTTCCACATACAGTTTGGGTAAAGACTCATTCTGCAACTTTCACTAAAATCTGACCCGTTCTCCAGGAGGAGTAGAAATTCTTGTGATAGTGGAAAAGTGCATGTTAAATGACAAATATGATCTTAATCTTGACCTTGAAATGTAGCTAGTGAGTACAACCATAAGCAGAGAACAGTTTCAAAACATAAAGCTAACAAATAGGGCACAAATAGTGGTCTCCTGTCTGACAACTCTGTGATTGCAACCTCCTAACGCTGACATGTTTGCTCTCCAAAAAGAACACCATTATCTCACCAGCAGTATCTGACAGAACAGCGGTATTTGACACCCTGGAATAAGAATGTGTTGACAATTCTTACTTCTTTACGCCGTCCTCAATATATTCACTCCTGTAGAAGCCCTCCAGGTCATCCGCCAGCTCCCCGAGAAATTCTGTGTAAAGTGAATAGGATTCTCCCGCAGATAATCTGCTGCCTAGCCTAATTACCAGAAACTCTGTCTTCTCCACAAGCCAAGAATTCAGTATAGCAGGCACTGGGGTGTCACCCCGGCTGCTCAGTTTAGCATGGTGTCCAAAGAAGGTAGTAAAGTTGAGTTTTTTGGAGTGGATAATGATGAGGTCTGTTTCTTTCACACATTCAAAAATTACTGTTGAATGTCCAGTGAAGATGTACAAGCCCTCTGCATTGGGCTTCAATCGTGGCCACAGGGTCACATTGTAAGAGACAGGGATCAGGGAATCTGGAAGTCTGTAGTAGTCCCAGGGTTCCTTTGGGGTGTCAGGGGTGGTGCTAGGTGTAGTTGTACTGGTACTATCTGATGCTCCATCTCCTAGGTCACCTTGATTCTTGGACTTTTCCTTGTCGTAGGCAACAGAAAGAGCTATAATTGTAGCTAGTCCACAGACCGCGAGTACAAGCATCCCGAGGCCCACATTTTTACTTATGTAGTAGACTTTCCCCATGCCTGATCACGAGGTTAATGCAGGAATCAGAGGGATCTCAGTCTGTTTATGTCAGCACGGCAGAACGCCTCCTTCTCAGTTAATGGGTGAGCTATTTAAATGGCACCTACCGAGAAAAAAGAGGAAAGACAAGAAAACCTCAGCCATTTAATCTATAACTTGGCATCTCTATTTTTTTTTGTCAAGGATGCTTAACAAGCCATGTAGTTTCATAATTACTGTTTTGAAAGAATTATGTAACATCAATGAATCATTCAATTTCTGTGATTCATCATAAAATATTCTTCCAAACTGGTCTCCAAACAGCACTTCACTTTGTATGAACAAAAAATAAATCTAGAAAAAAGGTTTTACTTTTAAATTCCTAATTGCATTCATGAAGGTGGCTCATAACAAGATGCATGGAAAATCATAAAAAAGTTCTCACTAGTACTTCTTGAAAAACATTTATCGTTATTCCTCATCCTGCAGGCAGTGGACTGAACACTGAAAAAGACACCTAAGGGTTGAAGGTGTTGTTACTCAGATTTCTTGGCTTTGGTTTTAGGCTCTGGTTTGATGCAAAACAAAATGTTTCAGCATCACAAGTCGATCAATCAATGAAAAGCAGCTTTATGTATCACAACGTAAATGGTCAAATGGTATAAAGTTTTAAAAAATTATCTGAGAAATATTTGGGTGCAAATATTGTCACAAAGGCGGCAAACTGACTAATGAAGCGTTAAGCCAGAGCTCATCTTTTGCGCGTCTTTAGCTTTTCTGTGGGTGAATTCAAACTATTCCTGCCGTTCTATTTTCTCAGTCTCTTCCGCTTTCCCACACTATCAAAACATCAGTGCTATTCGATCACCCAGCATAAGAAAACAGGAGGAACAGGGAAGAAAAGGGAGGAATGGTTTGCTGTAATTGATGGTTGGGGTAGTTTGGGTCAAAGTCAACCTCTGTCAACCTCCTAAGATGAAAAATGAAGCCAATGTGCAAGTGGGGAAAAAAAAAACTACAGTTCCTGTGGATATCACTTGAAGCTGATTAATTAAACTGGACTTTTTCACTCTGTTTTTAATGGATTACCTGACTAATATCATCATTTGCTGTGAGTTAAAGACCACCCAAGAAATTTGTGCTTCAGTTTGAATGAAATTCTATTGTTTGATGCAGGGGTCTCCAACTCCAGGCCTCAAGGCCCGGTGTCCTGCAGGTTTTAGATATCACCCTGGGTCAACACACCTGAATCAAATGATTAGTTCATTACCAGGCCTCTGGAGAACTTCAAGACATGTTGAGGAGGTAATTTAGCCATTTAAATCAGCTGTGTTGGATCGAGGACACATTTAAAACCTGCAGGACACCAGCCCTTGAGGCCTGGAGTTCCCCACCCCTGGTTTAATGAGTCCATAGTACTTATTAGACCAACAATAACAATACATTTTTAAAATGCAAAAATGAGTCCTACACCAGTGGGTAATAACACCGTGGCTACATTCAGCTTTTATACTGTCTATAGCTAAAAAATGGAAAGCTGATCCAGTCAAGCACCAACCCACAATTCCAACTTCAGTCTCTACCTGAATCCAGGTAGTACCCGACTGGGGTTCTTCTGTCATTCCAAATTTTAGACATTACCTAACATTCAGTCTTTTTTTTTTTTAACCAAAATTGCCGCCATGTAGGCCTAAAACTCTAGCGGTGATATTTTAAATGATGCAGAGATAATGAAAGAAGATCTTGTAATTTTTAAAACTTCACCTACAGGCAACAAGAGGTGTAGCTCCTGTATTCCTTCTTGTTAACTCTCCTGTTTAGTTAGCGAGCATACATCCAGCTTCGGCTCTGAATTCACCAAAAGACGTTGCTGAAATCAAAAGTGTCATCCCAGTTCTCGTTATTCCTTCTGACATGACAAAGAGCACTCAGTAGCTGCCAATCCGGTTCGGCTTGTTCAGCTTGTTCTGTTAGATTACCTTCCAGCTGTGTCTCTTCCTTGCCTCATCAGTATCATAAAGCACTCTGCATGCAGACCAGTGCATCCTATCTCCCTACATTATTTGCATCAAATGGTTCACTCTTCACTCTGAATTCTCTGTATTATTAGTAGGCAACTAACAAGTTTTCCCGCACCACCTGCAAAAGTTACAGTCATTTAGGCTCTTTGTGAACAAGAATGACTTTCCAATGAATTGTTTTCACCAGGCTTTACATGTCATTTAGTGATGTCATCCTGTCTTTCAGGCATATAATCGCACAAACCTACTCCTTCCCAACACCACCTTAACTTTAGCTCAGGAAGTTGCAGCTCACTGTCCACATTCTTGCTTTTCTTCACCACAAATCCACAGAATTCTGTCTTATCGCCATGACCTTTTTTGACATCTTTGCTGAAAAAGGAATTTTTTTCTGCCACAATCTCTATGAATATTATCATTCGCTTCCAAAGACTGTAATCTTGCCTTATAGTAATCTAAAGTCAAAAGCATTTTGGTAAATATGCTTGTTCACTTTCTTTTCAAGAGGTAAAGAAACTGACACAATGCTCATGTGTGTATTGTAAACATAAAATTAGGCCAGCGGCCAGTTAGCAAACAAGGAAACAAATTTGTTTTTTCACAGACAAGAGTCACAAGACGCTTTACAGAAAACAGTCTAAGACAATACAAAGAGGACAGGAGAGAAAACAAAGGTAAGGAACACAAAATGTATACAGTGCAAAAAGTGACAAGAACTGCACAATAATTAAAATAGGGTTAAAAGAAGAGTCAGAAATATGTTACACAAAATGTCAACTGGCACAAAATGTGCTCAGATGCTTAAGTAAGTAGATATATCGTCAGCTCTCGACAGGATCATGTCAAGTCCTCTACAGGTCGGGCCAAGTGGCTTCAAAAGCTCCATTACCCCATGTCCTTACGTGGGTGCAGGGAACAAACCTATAGGTAGGCCAAGCTTAGCACAAAGACTGGAAACATGGGAGGAAAAAAAAAGAAACAGTATTATCTGGCACTTGCAGTATGTTAAAGGATGCCTCAGGTATTTATTTGCACTCCTTTTTAATATTGGACTGTCCACTTTGGCTTTAAGAATTCAAATATATATTTCCATCTAGTAACCTTTCCCACTTCACTTTGTTATTAACTCCTTTCCATTTGTGTCATTAATATGTAACAATAGGAGACTGGACAGCCATCTCTAGACCCAGCTGTCTTAGCTAATTATAGGCCAATCTCCAACCTTCCTTTCATATCAAAAATTCTTGAAAGAGTCGTTGTCAAACAGCTAACAGATCACCTGCAGAGGAATGGCTTATTTGAAGAGTTTCAGGCAGGTTTCAGAGCTCATCACAGCACAGAAACAGCTTTAGTGAAGGTTACAAATGATCTTCTTATGGCCTCTGACAGTGGACTCATCTCTGTGCTTGTCCTGCTAGACCTTAGTGCAGCGTTCGATACTGTCGACCATAATATCCTATTAGAGCGATTAGAACATGCTGTAGGTATTACAGGTACTGCACTGCAGTGGTTTGTATCATATCTATCTAATAGACTCCAATTTGTGCATGTAAATGGAGAGTCCTCTTCACACACTAAGGTCAATTATGGTGTTCCACAGGGTTCAG
>VVHJ01045218.1:0-21863 GCA_015107715.1 Tylochromis polylepis
AGCCACTTTTTTCAGAAAGCTATATTTCTTAAAAACATATTTCAGATCCACAGTGATTGTTCCCAGGGATGCACAACATCCTGAAATATATGTACATGTTTTAGTTGGAAGCATTACTGTCATGGCCTCACTTTAAAGTCACTCTAAGTAAAAACTGGCACAACTCACCCCACTCTCCCCTACATCTACAGGAGCCATTGCCATGTGACTTTTACACATCATGCATATCAGGTTTATGACTTTACATGATCTGCTCGCACTTTGGAGCAATAACATTTACAGTTGATTGTGGAATATCATCGTGGGAAGAAATTTCACAAACTGACTTGTTGCAATGATGGCATCCTGTTACAGCACCATGCTTCAGTTTCATGACCTCCTTTGAAATAACCTACTCTTTTACAAATGTTTGCAGAGGTGTACTGCATGGCTAGGTGCTTGATTTTATACACCTCTGGCACTGAAAACACCTGAAATCAAAGATTAAGAGGTGTGTCCCAGTGCTTTTATGCATATTGTGTATCTTCATATACAAATTTATTGTCTTAAAAGAAGGTTCAGAAACTTCAGGTACACTCCTTGTCGAGACAAGGAGTTATAGCTCGGTTCTGGACATGCTGCTTTCACATTGTCTTTTCATGTGTCTCCATTCTTGATTTGTCTACACAGGTTTGCAGAGTTTCTCTTCACTGAGGAATTCAAGGCAGGCTCTCGCTCAGTGACCAGCATCTACAGTCTGTTTGAAGGCCTGTCGGGGACCGTTTGTTTCCTGGTCGACCTCCTGCAGCCAGACCAGTCAGAGTTCCCTCTGTTCAGTGTCTTTGTGTGAATGAACCCCAGGTTACTGCTGTTCACCGACCTGAACAGACCCCGCCCCTTTCCCAGTGAAATCGCTAAACAACTTATAGAAACTTTAGAGTCAGGATTGATACTGTGATCAGAACGGGAGTGGAGGGATGGATGGCTTTCATTTGGGCTTTAGATCCAAATCACACAGAGGAAAGTTGCAGTAGAAAAATGGATCACTCACAAAAACATTGCCCATTTCAGTCCACAGTGTTGTCAATAGCGCTGGAGGTTTATATGAGATGTCCATTGGGCATATGCAAATATGCCCAACAAATAACAAAAAACAAAGATGCTTCTTGTAACTCCAGATTCGTCTGAGAATCATCAAGTTTGCTTCTGTATCGTAAAAGTAATGCGGTGATAGTCGTGAGTGCGTCCATGGGTACAGTGCAATATTTTTAATGTAGGCTAAAAACAACGCGGCTCAAAGTTGCAGGGCCACAATTAACTCACTGACTCCACTAACACTAAGCTGTACTTCTTGTTTACATCACCCAAAGCGCCCGAATTGTTCTGTCTGTGTTGTCATCTGCTTTATCAGGGTCTCACTAAGAAAAGAGCCCAGCACTAAAGTACAGAGAGAAACTGAGATATTCTTCCAAGATGCTGCTCTCAGGTCAGAAACACAAAAGCTACTCACAGACAAAAGTAAAAGGCAATCACACCCCAGTCACACACACAAAAAAGCCGAAAACAGAAAAACGAGTGTCACATAAATGCCTTTGAAATTTTTCTACCAGTTCACCAGCTCAGTGTCACATATCGCAGACCTTTGAATTCATGGTTTTAGGATACGTAATCGCAAATTATAAAGATCAATACGTTGGAGGGATTTTGATACCGAAACTTCAAAATCATCAAAGCTGGGTGGGGAGGTACAGAAGGGATGTAACTGGTGTTTATCGACAAAATAAAAGTAACACTTTGTTTCCGCTGTGCTGTTCTCACCCATCGGAGCTGAGGTTACACCGTGTGCCAGTGTGACAGCCATTTGTGTCTACTGATATTTCAAAACTATGTTAGCTACTGTGTGGATACTTTCAAAGTGATCAATATGTTGTGATTTGTTCCAACTTTTACCCTATGGATTAAAAAACAACAACAAAAAAAACAAAAAAAACCAGTAAGTTAGTCTGTACCTTTGTGATGGAGACAGAGGAGAAAGGAACAAAGTGTGCTGTCGATGTGAGAATTTCACTTTTCATCTAACTCAGTCCGTTCACGAGGCGACTCTTTGTGTGGTGGATTTCTTTAACTAAATGTGCAAATGAGGCCTTAAAAACAAATTTCTAGCTTTCAGATATGATATCACATCTCTCAGAGTATAAGAAGGCAGAGAATACAGGAAACTGAAAATGCTTTGGGAAGCGTCTTTGAACATGTGTTTTTTAAAAAAAATGGCCTGTGAATAACAGCAAACCAAAGCAGTTTCCCAACGTTAACTGAGCCGGTTGTGAAATATTTACAAGCTGTACATGTGTGCTGCTGTTTTTCATTTGCAATCCAAGCTGTTTAAAACAACACCTGCTACTGGATTATTGATACCAATAAAGTGTCCAGATGACAAAATAAAAGCAACGACTTTGGTGTTTTTTTCATTTTGGGAAAGGCCTTGCAGGATAACACACTGAATACATAAAAACACAGAACCAAAGCATCTCCTGGTGATTGATATTTCTATTGGAGACAGCATAAAAACTGATTTTCAATGCAGCTTTATGAACAATGTGACAGGGAAGAAAAAGAAAATCACCCTGTGTGTGCAATCAGTACTTGCAGTAGAAAAATATTACACTTTTTCAAATGTATTTTTATGCTTTTCAGAGCTGGAACCATCGAGCTTGGATGTGATGGTCCACAAGCACACAACTGCAGTCACTGAGGTTCAAATAGCAAACAGATAATTTGGTTAATTTGTTTTTAATATATTATGATATTACTCCATATTCTAAATGATGGTGTACATATTTGTTTTACAACATTTTAACAGTATTTTATAGGTATATGTAAGTATTTATAAGTTGTACTAATTATTTTTCAGGGTTTTTTGTTGTTGTTGTTGTTGTTTTGGGGGATTTCTTTTAGCTACCTGACAGTCCATAAAGGTGAGAGCAAAAGTGGAGGTTGAAGGTGGAGCTAGTTTAAATCCAAAGGTGAAACAAATGGACTTAACCACCTGTTATGACCACATGGGGGAAATAGATTTTTAAAAAAATGTAATTTAGTTTTTGTTCCTATGGTTTCTCCTTTTGCATTTAAAATGGTTTACTCAGTTAATATATACGTTCAGTTGATTTTATTTTGCTAAGCATTATTTTTGAGAGGCATTCTATTTAGCCGACCCTCTTAGGGCCCGTTTATTTCTTAAAATAGCTTATTTATGTGATTGTGTATATCTGACATTATTTTTGTTGTTTGTGGGGTAAAATAAAACCCACATTTTGGAAATGATCACACTTGTGCCTGTATGTTAATGGCTGCTTAATCCCTGATATTGGTAGAGACACTGAAGAGTTGGGTTTTAGAGCGCAAGAAAAGAGTGACGCTCATTTTGTTGCAGCCTACAAACATTTCTAATTTAATGGAAGCTGCGTATTCTGAGCAGAGAAAAACAGCACTATTACATCTTTTATTTTATATTTTACCTTTATTTTAATCCATTATAGGAGTGTTGAAGACAATGTGAAGATATTAATACTTAACCTGGATTAACTACTGGAGGTGAGAGGCTCTTAATTTCACCTACAACAGTCTCAATAAAATGTCTGAACCTTTCTCATCAGTATTTAACTCTGGCACTACAGGCTATTTAGAGGTGAATGTTTGGTTCGGCTGTGGCCCACACATGTAGTGGGCCACAGCTGTTACAGGACACATTTGGAGTTGATTCAGGGTGAGCCCAGCTGCCTCAGTGCAAGCACATTTTAACCTTACATGGGCCAGATGTCAAGTCACACCTGTTCCACACATCTGCCAGGACTTTAACTGAGCTGTAAGTGCCAAAAGCAACCTAGGTCTCATCTTGGTCATATCGCACATACACACTCTGGCCACTTTATTAGGTACACTTTGCTAGTATTGAGATGGACCCTGTTTTGACTTCAGATTCAACAAGGTGCTGAAAACATTCCTCTGAGATTTTGGTCCATATTGACACGATAGCATCACACAGTTTCTGCAGATTTGTCAGCTGCACATCCATGATGTGAGTCTCACATTGCACCACATCCCAAAGGTGCTCTACTGAATTGAGATCTGGTGACTGTGGAGGCCATTTGAGTGCAGTGAACTCACTGTCACGTTCAAGAAACCAGCGTGAGGTTGTTTAAACTTTGCAACATGGTGCTTTATCTGGCTGGAAGCAGCCATCAGAAGATGGGTTCACTGTGACTGTCATGGTCCGTGGGAGTGTCTGGGGATTTTGCAGCCTGAGTTGGTGTGCTTCCTGTGTCCTCCCTCAGGGGCGGAGGTTCTGGTGTCTCACCTCTGCCGTATCCACGACTAATCCGCAGGTTCTTCAGGCCAGCGCTGTCTGAATGAAACCCTTTCAAAATATTTGGATCAGCTTGCTGGTGACAGGAGACACCGAGGATGTATTACAGTATAAATCAGGTTTATTTAAGGCTGACTTACGTGTTCCTTATTTTTCTCATATATAGTTACAGTAGCGTGTTTGCTCGTACTAAACAGTTTCAAATGTTTTTAATCTCTGTCACAACTTCACTGCAGCAGAGGAACGGTTGTTATGATTTGGGAGGGTCAAGGCAGCTTTGGGAATGTGTTACTTAGAGCTGGTTTCCTGTGCCACGCTTGAATTGTAAGCTTTATCTTACAGACTAGTCTTAGCTCGTGGTTGTTGTTGTTTTTAATTTTATGTGACATTGGTATTTGCGCTTTCTGGTTCCATGATGGATAGATTAGGCCTGTGAAATTGTCCAAATAAAACGAGTAAACTGGTCAGTGAATTGCAATTGAAACTCTTAGCCTCATGGCCCTGCAGATGTTTGCACCACCATTATAACATCAGTCTGCGGGGCGTTATCGTCTGGTTGACAGACGCTTCTGTGCGCACTGGAGAGCGCAGCGGTTCTTGCGCCCCCAGCAGTCTCTCCCCGGGACAACACTTGGCTGTGAACCCGTCCCGCCTGCCTCGCATATAGCAGACAAGCGGCTGGTCCTGCGGCGGCGTTCCTCCAGCACTCCAACCGACGGCTCGGTGGTTCCGTTATGGACGTGCGGACTCTGAGCGAAGCAGCGCGCCGCATTCCCCAGATGGCGGAGTGAGTGAGGATGCGATTCCCCAGTTCTATCTTTGTGTCGGTGTCTCTGTTCACGGCCGAGACCACGGCAGCGCTGTACCTCAGCTCCACGTACCGCTCCGCCGGAGACCAGATCTGGCAGGGGCTCACGCTCCTCTTCACGCTCGTACCGTCCGTGCTCGTGCAGCTCACCCTCACCTTCATCCACCGGGACCTGAGCAGAGACAGACCGCTCATTCTGCTGTTGCACATCTTGCAGCTCGGTCCTATTGTCAGGTCAGTGCTGACATGTTTATCTCAGTTTGTCGAACAGAAGCCTTGGATAGCATTGTATCCACAATGTCCACTGTGTTTTGCCGAGGGCACGTCTCTTACCTCCCACAGGTGTCGTGCCCACGGATGTTTTTTTTCCCTCTTAAAAACATGCCAGGCCTGCCAGCGCATAAGCTGCTTACAGATGGTGTGATGAATGCATTGCGCACATGCTGTTGTTTTCATTTTCTCTCGTCTTTTGTCTGGTTGGCTGCATACATACTGGCGCATTGATGTGCTGTATGTCCGTGTTATTCAGTTCGGAAGCAAAAGGCTGATCAGTGTTGCCACTGTTGATCGATATATGTTACATATATACACCCACAGAGCTGCCAGGCTGCTCAGCCAAAGCACTTACAGTACAATAAGGTCTTCTCCCAGTTTGATCACCGTCAGCCATGATCGTTCAGGCAAACCTGATTTATTCATGCCTGTTCTGACTGAAAGGACATTAAGTCATCGTTATGAAGCCAAACTGGAGCCGCTCTACACTCCTTTAAATCATAATAGGCCCAGTCTTCCCCTGTGTGTAAGCTCTGGTCTGGGTGGACCATCTACCTGCAGCTGTAGGAGCCTGAGCCTAATCCTGTACATAGAAAGCATCCCTGCTGTACACAGAGATGAAACTCTATTAAACATAAAAACAGCAGGAAATCTGACTCTGGTAAACCCACTCATGGTTTGCAGTTGAGGCAGTTGGTTGATTAATTCATTTCCAGATGGACAGAGGAGTGATTTACAGACTATGTGTGATTCAGTGATGATTTAAAATGTGAAGACTTGCTCCTGTCTTAGTTCTAAGTTATGTTAAGTTATGTTATGTTATGGGTTGGTACATTTCTCCTCTTTTTCCTGTGTTTGATAAACCAAAAAATTTGGATTAGTCATTTAGAAACTGATCAGCAGTTTAATCACAAATGTAAATCATTGTAGTAGTAGCCCAAATGGAAGTACACAACTGAACCCAGTGATTGATCTGCAGTGGTACAGATTAAACATTAAAGGTGTTTCCATTATTAAAATCTAAATAGGATTTTTTTTAAACATGAACAAATCTAAAAAGGCTTCAGAGGGAAATCCTGTCTTTCATTTGACCTCTTAGAGGTCAGATTCATGCCATGAATGATGATGACTATGGCAGTGCAACTCCACACGCTCATAGTACCTAATCTATCTTTATTACTCACTCTGAAGATTTTGCTGGTTTTAAGTCCTTTCTGAGCTAAAATGCACAACCGGCTTCTCAACTGTGAAAATGTGTCATGTTGAACAAACCGAGGTGATTTAAGAAGTAAAATTAGGCTTCTTTTTTTTTTTTTTAAGATCGGTTATTTGAGCAGTTGATTAAATTCATGGGTGTTTTTCTAATCTTCCGAGTTCTGTTTTCTAAAATTAATAGACCATATTATTAACAAGTGTGACAGGAAATCCTGACAATCTAAACAACCAATATTTGCAGCCACACATATGGTAATTATGCCTCCTCATGATTCAGCTCGTGAATAGAGTCGTACTGAGCACCATAGCCTGCCTACCCTCCCGACTGCATTCAGATGATTACTGTTCAGACCTCTACCTCCTTCCTCAGTGAAGAGCAGATCTAAGAATAGCACATGTCACTGCTGGCTCCTTATCTCTGACAGCAGACCGGGGAATGTCTCTCTCTCTCTCTCCTGCAGACAGCACAGCAGCACTTCCTCCTCTTAACTTCCCAAAACAACACCTCTGATATTTTAATGTGTCTCTAACAAGAAAGTATTCAAATTTCTCTCAAGTCTGCGCTGGGTGTGATTGTTTCTTCTGTTGCCGTGCTAAAGAGAAGTGCTCTTTAATCTATTTAACATTAAAGTGTTGCTGAAGAGTAGTTTGTCAAAGTAACAGAAGTCTACTTCTGCCTTTTTCTGCAACTTTAAATAATTTAAAGCTCATGTACAACTTAAACGAGTGCAAAAGCTTAAAAAATGCATTATTAAACAAATTATCCTTAAGATGTACTTAAACCTCCAATAAATTTTTTTTAAATACTCTTGACTTTGCAGTAATATTACAGGTCAAAAATCTAAATGTTGCTAGATGAATGGGAACAGAGGCCTCACAGGGTAGAGGGACAAATACACAGAGCTGATCTGGAAGTGAAACGACCTTTTAACTGTAACTTTTGAAAGCTTACTTGGAGGAATCCTTGTTTGTCTTTTGTGAACTGAGCAGTTTCTGTCATATTTCAGGCCTGCTTGTAGCGCAAAATGACTGGGTGTACATCAGAAGTTAGTGAGGGTGGTCTCTGCCTGTGCAGCTACCCCTGAAAAAACCCGGAAACTATTCTAATGGTCGTCAAACCACGTCTTTACTGATATAAAGTGTGGTGTCAAAACTTGTCATCAGGGATATAAAAATAGTGATTATAACTGCTATATTTTGTAGCAAGAAATGTGAAAAATAACCAAGTGAACTGAGTCACTTTTAATATGAATCTGAAGCAGATGTGTTCCATGTTTTCCTCAGGAGCTGGTGGAGACCAAAGCCCGTGCTAAAAGACAGCAAATGCTGATGTCAAATACACACAAGTGACTGAAACATGTGACTGTCATTCTGCCAGCAGTTCATGATGATGATGTGCCATTGTTGCTTACAGTCTGTTTCTTGAACCCCCATGTGGTTAAAATTTCAGATGATGCCAGTTTAAGTTAGATTTCAGAACAGATATTTTTATCTACTACTTTTACTTTCACTTTCCGTCACCCAAACAGAAACTCAGCAGTTATTTTATTAGCAAATACGCTGTGTGTGGCCTCATCATAAGCTAATCTCAAAACAGCATCACTTCTCGGTGTGATGAGTGCCACAGAATGTTGTAAACAGCTGTTTACATCATCCTGTTACATAAGTTTTATCAGCTAAAGGATCCTGTTTTACCACGTCTTTAAGGTGTTCAACAGGATTCAGATCTGGTAGCTGGACAGGCATTTAAAGTCCACTAAACTCATCATGTTGTTCATAATGAATCAAGGTTGCTTTTGCTCTTTGACATGCTGCGAGCAGCCATAAGAACATGCTGACCTTTGGCTATAAAGGGCTGCAAGTGTCCAGTAATAACACTAAAATAGGCTGTGGCATTGAAACAATGACTGATTTATATTAATGAGCCCAAAGTGCGCCAAGATGACACCACCCCTCCCCCAACAGAGAGCCACAGCTTTTTGTATTCAGCTGACATCTTCAGCTTCAGTCTCAGGATTGGACTCGTTTTTCACTGCAAGATGCTGTTCTGCTCAGCAGTTAAGAGTGGTTATCTAAGTCACTGTAACCTTTTTCTTAGCTCCATCCAGCCCGACCGTTTTGGCATTACCGTCTGCAGCACTACTGCTCGCATGATGGGTTTTTTATTCAGATGTCTCTGAGTAAACTCTAGAGACATCTGTGGTGAAAATCCCAGGAGATCTGCAGTTTTAAAAATACTGAAACCGGGCCATCTGGCACTGTGATCACATTTTTCACAATTCTGTTGTTTAATGAGAACATCTGCATGATTTTGCATCACTGATGGTCGAATAGTTACGTGGTATTACAGGTGTTCAGGTGTTCCCAACAACATGCTTTGCTCTGTGGAGACGGAGCGTGAGACTGATCTTCACCCTTGAATGATGTCGTTTATTTTTACTAAGTCAGTGACGCGTTCACTAAGCACGTCTGTTCAGTGTAAGTCATGCTGATAAACGGTGTGTCCCTGAGCACTCCTGTGGCTTAAATCCTTGTGACTTGCTGTTTACCGGCTGTGCATCAGCACTGCTTGACAAGGACAACGCTGCCTCAACCTTTGGCGCTTTGCCCGCTCTATGCACCTTAGTGTTTTTAGAGTTGCACTTGCTAATACATGACTCTGGCCTGTCATTGAGGCCTCATTTGACACAGATAATGGATAGCCAAATGAGGCTCATATGAAAATTACACCTGGCTGTTTGGGCTTCTGTAGCTGCTCAGAATTCTGTGCAACAAGCATTGAATTAATACTCAGAAGACTCGTTAATAAGCTATATGTATTCTTCAGCTATACTTATTATTAACAGTAATAAACTTTGTGTTACGCATCAAATTGCAGCTCTAAATAATAGCTTTTTTTCTGTGAAGTACAACCTCACATAAACTCACAAGACTACATAATCGGTAAGCAAAGAAATGGACTAAATGGGCCTTAGAAGACAAATGAGTCCTTTTCTTAAAGAGCTGTTTTGGCCATTAAAAGATAAGCACAGTTCATTTGCCTTATGCTGGTCAGTGTTTCTAAATTAGACAGAGAGATCTACCTTTATCACACTGTGCTAAATTATTAGATTAGTGGGTTGTTAATGAGCCAGTTACCACTACAATATATCCAACTTTCATCAGGTGGATGAAATCCGATGCACAGGTTCATCCTCCTCTCCTGTTTCAGGTGTCTGGAGGCCTTCTGCATCTACGGCAGCGTGGGCCGTGTGGAGGAGCCTTATGTCAGCATCACAAGAAAGAAGCAGATGCCTCGCAGGGGTCAGGCCGAGGAGGTGGAGCGGCAGGTTGGGCAGGCAGAGGGGAAACTGTTTACGCACCGAGCGGCCTTCGCCCGCACCTCTGTCATTCAGGCCTTCTTGGGATCAGCCCCCCAGCTCACCCTACAGCTCTACATCTGCGTCCTGCAACAAGGGGTGTCCATCGGCAGAGGTGAGGCGAGTACATGTGACGTAAGTGTGTGTGTGTGGGACCGGACAGTTATAGGGATCGTCCACCCGTCCAGCTCTGCTAAGAGTCTGTCACAGGTCCTCTACAATGTGGGCTGATCAGCTAAGTGCGATATTGGAAATGAGAGAATGGATGTTTTCATGAGTCAAAGTGGTGTTATGTAACCGCCTCTCTGATACTGAAGATGGAAAATGGTGATTCTGTTTTCCAACAGGGAGCCAGGCTGTGTGTGTTTCTGTGTACGTGTGTGTGGGTTGGGGTGGGGGCTTGGCGGGTCTATTCCTGAGTATTCCTGGGAGAAATTGAGTAAAGGGTTCAAACAGTCAAACTAGGACATCTGGTCTTTTAATTAGGCCAAAACAAAAGATTTTATAAATATCTGAGTCTTATTTTGTGTCACATCCTAAATGTGAAAGTCTTAAATGATATCTTTTAAATCTGTCTTAAAACAATGGTCCCATATTGTTATAGTCATTTATACTTATACTGGTCAATCTAGAATCCCATCTTTATTTTCTTGCAAGTGTAAATGGTTCACTTACATGGAAAGCACAAACAGCTTTTTGTTTTGTTTTTTTTATCTTTATGGAAATGATCTGTTCTTCTGTGAACACATGAGGAGTTTACAGATAAAACAGCCATCTAACTTTACTTATAATTTGTGTATAAACAAACTAAAGTAACTGAAGTGTTATGTGGAATTTTAATGGCTCGGCATGTGTAAAATATTTTATGAACGAAAACTAGCTTGTATAAAATTATGTTGCATGTAATTAAACTGTGATATGTTGTTCTTTTTTTTTTTTTAAACATTTTTGGGTTTATAAATAGAGAAATAACCTAAAACGTTAGGTCTGTATGTATTTAGAGGCCTATCTCTGCTTCATGCCTTGTTACTTTAATACTGTGTACCTAGGGGAGGAAGGTTTAACTTAGACTCTGACTCACCTTCAGTCTGCTTTTGATTTGTTCCAATTAGCAATCTCTAATCACAGATTAGTTTCACGTGCAGAAAATGCCAAGTTAATGGTGTCATCCACTTCTCTCTGTGACTCAGTCTATCCTGTAATAAACTAAAAATGTCACCCTTATTACTGTTCTTGAATAGTAATAAGGGTGACATCTGATTATAAATTTAAACTCATGCCAGGCTTCTTTTATAGAATTGTGCACGGGATGTATGTTTTCATCCAGCTGTGAAACAACTGTGCAGTGACCTGTCATGTCTGTCCTTGAATGTGATATTCTGTCAGTGCTCCAACATCACTGCAGTGTTAACACTGTGTGACAGTTTTCATAGTCAACATTGTTTTCTGTAGGAGATGGTTGGATGGACTTCCCTTCTGCCACTAGGAAAAGGGATCTAAGGTCATGTCATGTTTATTTATACACTCACCAGCCACTTTAGTGGGTATACCTTTCTAGTACTGGGTTGGAGCCGCTTTTGCCTTCAGAACTGTCTTAATTCTTCATGGCACCGATTAAAGAATGTGCTGGAAACATTCCTCAGAGAGTTGGTCCATGTTGACATGATAGCATCACACAGCTGCTGCAGATTTCTATTCTCAAAATCAGTGATGAAAATCTCCTGGTCCACCACATCCTAAAGGTGCTCTATTAGATTAAGATCTGGTGACTGTGGAGGCAATTTGAGTACAGTGAACTCACTGTCATGTTCAAGAAACTTGAAGAAGTCTGGTCATTCTCCCCTGATCTCTGGGATCAACAAGGCATTTTCTCCCAGAGAACTGCTGCTCACTGGATATTTTCTTGTTTTAATCCTCTGTAAACCCTGGAGACAGTTGTGTTAGAAAAGCCCAGTAGATCAGCAGTTTCTGAAAAACTCAGACCAGCCACATGTAAACACCTTTCTTCTCCATTCTGATGCTTAGTTTAACTTCAGCAGGTCGCTTTGATCATATGCCTAAACTGAGTTGCTGCCATGCAACTGGTTGATTAGATATTTATGTTAATTAGCAGTTAAGCAGATTTGCCTAACAAAGTAGATGCTGAGCGTAAAGCTCCATTATTGATGGTTCTAACTCACATTTCTCTCAGAAATCTGGTAACGCAGTACTTCATGTACACACTCACCTTGGTAGAAGAGTTTTTCGGGAACCAAGCAGCGTTTAGATGGAATGAGCTGCAAAGTATCCTAAACTGGAGACGTACTTTCACAGATTTATAAGCAGATTTGTTTGTTTTATTTTTTCCAACTGTTTAAAAAAAATAACTCTGTCTGTCTTTCTCCATGTCAGGCACTCTGATGGTGATCTCCCTCCTGTCTATTGTGTATGGAGCACTGCGCTGCAACATATTGGCCATCAAGATCAAATATGATGACTATGAAGTGGACGTCCGGCCTATGGCTTATGTTTGCATATTCCTGTGGAGAAGCTTTGAGATTGCCACTCGCGTGGTGGTTTTGGTCCTATTCAGCTCAGTGCTCCAGCTTTGGATCCTGCCGGTGGTTCTGCTGAACTTCCTCGTTTTCTTCCTCTACCCCTGGATCCTGTTCTGGCAGAGCCACTCCCCTTTCCCCGAGAATATAGAAAAAACTCTCACCAGAGTGGGAACTACCATTGTGCTTTGCATGCTCACATTCCTCTACGCTGGCATCAACATGTTCTGCTGGTCCGCCGTGCAGGTGAAACTCAGTGACCCAGACCTCATCAACAAGTCCCAGAACTGGTATCGCATGGCCGTGTACTACATGTTGCGTTTTGTGGAAAATGCCTCGCTGCTCTTGCTCTGGTACATCTATAAAACAGACATCTACAAGTTCATCTGTGCCCCGCTGCTGGTGCTGCAGCTGCTGGTAGCCTACGCCATCGCCATCTTTTTCATGCTGGTCTTCTACCAATTCTGCCACCCATGTCGGAGGCTCTTCTCCTCCACCATGAGCCAGGGCCTTTGGGATTGCTCCTCGCTTCTCTGCCTGATGTGCAGCTCTGGCTCTCCACAGAACCGGCCCATGGAGAAGGAGGCCCCGAGCCCATCTGCGCAAAAAGAGTCAGCCAGACAGCGCCCCCACGACACGGCCAGCGACAGCGCAGATGACATGCCTAATGACACGACATATGACATGCTCAATGACACCACCTTCGACACGCCGAACGAAATGGACAGCAACGTAGGAGGTGGAATAAATGGCGACATTAGCCACAGTGTACCCTGCACCGTTTAACGCATCATAATTATTCTTACTTGCCATTTAGAGGACATTATCTAACCTTCTTTAACCTTTTTAAGTGCCACATGGATCCCTTTTTGATCTCATACATCCATCGCAATTCTACATGAAGCAAATGTGTCCTTAACGTGAGAGCTGTCCCTGCTTCAAACGCGCAGCGTCTCTCATCAGACTACATGCCAACAATTCATCCTGCAGCCTTTAAAACCAAGAAAAAACCCACAGGCACCATCACCTCACTCTCTTTAGGTTCGGAGACTGTCCACGTATATGCTGCATTTACTGATCACAAGGAGCCAATGCATTTGAAGTGATTGTATTTAGTGTCTCTTTGGCATGGAGGCATGCATGTGTGGAGCCTCAGACGAGGTGTAACTGTTACTCTGCAAAGGAGGGGGAGAGTCGGCCCCGTGCTAGTTTTTATGGCCGCAATTGTGCTTTTGTACTCCTTAATAAGAGCTTTAAGATTAATACGCGCTGCTTCCGTAACGTGCTCGTGTTTGATGATGAGATGTTAATCGGCACACGTTGTAAAAGAGCCTGTTCCATCGCCAGACATGTTACTGTAAAGCACTGACATTCCTAATGTCTTTTGCACGTTTACACAAAAAAAAAGGACTTCAGTGGTTTGGTTCATTTGTTGAACAGCAGCAGCTGTAGTGATGTGCTTTGTTTGGATGTATTTGCATTTTTCTTTTCTTATTTATGCCTATTATGTCTGTCAACTCTGTCTCATTAGTTGGAAAATTTAAACTGAGTGCACACAAAACATTTACTGTATCCAACTGAAAAAGAGTCTGTGTTTGAAACTCTTAAAAGTATTTATTCTTATTTTCAACCTTTAATGTACTAAGTGAGAGAGAGAGAGAGAGAGAGAAAGAGAATTTCATTGTGGTTGTTTTTGCACTAACTACTTTTTGCAATGTGTCTGCAGAGAGATGACGACCCCGGGAATCACACGAATGCTTCTTATGTTTGTACAAATAAGAAAAGCACCGTTTAAGCCAAAAAATAATACTTAATATACACATGAAAAATATAGACACAAAAAGAAGCACTGAAAATATGAAGTCTTACTTTAAAAAAAAAAGAAATTAAATTTATATTTATATGTGAATGCTGTCTTGCATTATTTTCATCTTATCACGCCATATAAATCTGTGCTGACCTCTAGTGGTTGATCAGTGAAACTCTGCCTGTTTAGACAAATACCCAGTTGCAGATGACTAGTCAATTTTGCTCCATCTTGACTTACTGAAGTGACCTGGAAGGGATCTGTGTGGCTAGTGGGATGCTCTAAATGCAAATTAAAGGTGCCCCTTAATTATCTACTTTAGCAAGGTGCATTGGCACACCCTATATAAAAGACTGTTTTTCAGTGGGGTGGAAGTGGGGGTGGGCACAGAGAAAATCAGAATATTTAATCAGAAATAAAAAGAAATTCAATGTTTAAATTTGGGAATAATTTGTGTTCCAGTTAAAAGGCGTGTGGCAGCATTTTGCACCAGGTGAAGACGAGACAGGAGGACTGGCTAACACCAACATACAAAGAATTACTGTAATCCAATGGTAAAGGCATGGATTACTGTTTTAAAGTGAGATTTCAACAGAATGTTTTTTTTTTAATTTTTTTTTTTTTTTTTTTTTTTTTATCTTCACCAACTGTCTCACCTGAAAGAAGCTGGATTTCACCTCTGCACTGATCTGACCGTCCAGTCTAAAGTCACTGTCCATCCTAAAACAAAAGTTTGTGACAGTAGGCTATACATACTGTGCCATAGGGTAAGTCCCACCGGTGACATCAGAAACAAAAACAATCACCTCTTAAAATTTAAGACATTTAGAGCCATCCAAGCTTTTAGTTCCTTGAGACACTCAATTAAAATGTGAATAGAGCAGTCATCCTTCCCAATAGCAGAGGCCCAAGTGCTGAGCCCTGTGGAACCCCACATGACTAATATGAAAAGTTCTCTGAGCCGAGTACACTCCGAATCACTCCAGAGCAGTGCCAGAAATGCCTGAACAATGTTCCAGGTGGCATACAAAAATATTATGCTACACCGAGTTGAAGGTAAGTTTAAGCGCAAATTTGGTGCTATGAAGAGACCAGAAACCAGATTGAAAAACCTCAAGGACAGTAATATATTAAGTTTTACTCCAACACTGGTTAAATCTATCCTCTCATCCAGAGGTGTTGGCCTTCAGCCTCTTTATCAATGCTCACTGAAACACATTGTGGAACCTTTAAAGACTTTATTGGACAAAATTCAACAAAAACAGTCTTGAACTCAGTTATACAGAAGATCTACAGGTTTTCTACAGATTTAAAAAAAAACAAAAAACACACACACCAAAAACTTGGTTACAGGGACTGACATCACAGGAAAACACACTGTCCTGTCTAAACATTTCAATAACTTATTAAAATATCAATGTAGACTAGTAGAAAGACAGTAGACTGTAGTGATTACTTACTTAAACAGAGCTTCTCTAACATACAAAACTTCTTATAGCCGTAGTTCAGTTTTATTAAGGGAACACAGGGAAGGAGACAAAGTTGCAAACATGCTAACATTTTCTAATTAGCAGCACAAAGCACAGTTGAGACTGAAGGAATGTCATCAATTAAAACATCAGACAAAATTAAAATAGTTTTTCCTGAGGGATGGATGAATATCAGTGCTAAATTTAATAACAAACCATCCAATGAATGTTCAGATATTTCAGTCAAAAACACTAATGTAAACTTCCTGCTGCACACAAACAGCAGACGTCCGATTTTACACATTAGGAAAAAAAAATACAGTCAACATGTGGTACTTCTGGGCCAAAGAAAACACCTGACAATGTTTGAAAAGCATTCTTCAAACAGGTCTGTTTGCAGATCATGACTCCAGCCCAGACCAAACAACATTTTGTCACCGTCAGACCTGCACATATTCACAGGCTGCCAACTCACAAACCAAAACTGTTGTTCCTGCCTGCGGGGAGAAATAGATACTTGTAGGTCAGCGTCTACCAGAGGGTATAATCAGAGGCTCTTCAGTGTCATTCAAGAAAAGTTTGAGACATGACAGTGTTCGAAGATGGAGAGGTGGGCACAGCACTGCCAGGCTGTCACAGCGCCACAGCTACAGCAAACACACTCACCACACAGTACATGGTGCGATTCTCCCACCTGACAGTACAGCTCCCTGAAAACCCACAGACAAGCAGAAGAAATTACTCCAAATCATGCATGAAATACATGTTTTTATGATGAGAAGCTCCTGTGATTCTATTTATAAACCAGGTTTGTGGGGCAAGTTATTCAATAGATCAAGAAAACTGACCAACAACTACAGCAGGGCTGTAGCCATGCATCAACATAAGGGAGGCAAATCTGGTCTGAGTGTTGGGGGGTTACAACCCACCTCTCAGAAATTAAACACAAACAGAGCAACATAAATATTTGACATTTTACACAGACTTTATGCAGGACGAATACAAGTTAATAATGAAGATTATAACTTTATTTGAATACACCTGTGAAAATAACAGTAGAATTCTGGGTGAAATGTGTAATTTAGTGTAGCCATCATATTTAGCATTAGTGATGGTTGATTATTTCACACTTGCAAATTAACCCAGTTTAACCCAAAATGTAACATCAGTTTCATATCTAAGGCGCAAACATGGATATTAACTATAATAATAGTTAATATCCACAATTATAGCTCCAAGTGGGCAGCACAGTGGTGTAGCTGTTAGCACTGTTGCCTCATAGCACGAAGGTCCTGGGTTTGAATCACCCCTCTCTGGGGGGCTGCCTGTGTGGGATCTCTTCAGGTACTCCAGCTTCCATGTATGTTAAGTTAAATGGAGATTCTAAATCATAGCAAGAACAATGTGCTTTTATTCTAACATTTGAAAACAACAAAACAGAAAGACAGCAGAGAGGAAGAGAGGAGGTTTCTGGCACAACTTCACCAACTTCTAAGATACATGGAGAAAGAGAATAAAAGATCAGTTTCTCCAGACACAGATTAAGCCTAGTTCTTGACTAAAAACTTCTTTCAATGGCAAGCATCATCAAAGTTTTCTAGGATTAGGCTTAATCCATGTCTGGGAAACTGAGCCTTTAACTTATCCTCTTCTCCATGTACCTTAAACGCGGGTGAAGCAGTGCCAGAAACCTCTTCTCTTAGGAGTTCTCCCTGTCGACAAGAAAGTTTCAGCTTTACTCAAAGTCTGAAAAAGTTCAAACTCCAGCAACTCGTGACAAAGTCCACAAGCTGAAATGTGTAGCTCAAACAGTTAAGTTGTTCCATATGCTGAAAATATTTTTGGAGTTTTAATTTCCTCCATGAAATTAATAATTACAACAACGCGTTTAGGTTTCATTATGATTACATCTGCTGGCAGGCAGGTCTGTGCTGGTCTGGCCATCTACTTATATTTTTATTATAAGGTCATTCCTCAATTTTATGCTGTTGGTGATTGAATATCTCTGTATTTTGGACTCTTGTGGTTATTTTTTGTTTGTTTTAAATCAGTAAAAACAATAATCATTATATATAACTGTGATTACTTTCTCCTCTTGGATGTGGAGGAGAAAAAGTGGCACATCACTCTAATGTGTTATCTTTGTGCCACTTCCAATTAAAAATATTGGATTTAAATGATTTTGAAATAATCTTTGTTTGTTTGGGTTTTTTTGAGCATTTGCGCATCTCACCATCAGTGGCCGTGTCCCAGTAGCAGGAGTTGGCTGTGTGGAGCCCAGCGCCACTCTTCTGCATGATCGTACAGTTCACTGCGACAGATCAGAGAGCGGGGTTACAACAACCACACGCTTACCTTCACACACAAACGCCACAAATAAGCACAATGTCCTGGAAGCTTGCGTTATCGAACACAGGGACTCGCTCACCTATGTACTTGAACGGCCGCCCTTGTTTCACGAGGTGAGTGAGTGAATGCTCCACTATGCTGGCCGTCCACTGGTTGACTTTACTCTGGTTATAATCTGTTCCACCGATGACGCCTTCAACGCACTGAGACAAAAAACAGTAAACAGGAAGTCATCCATCCATCTGACTGCATTTAAAATACTGTTTATTATGAATGTTTCCAGGGATTAGAGAACATACCTCTTTTACTGAGACACTAATCTCATCGGGGTTAAAGACGACCTGCAGGATCAGTTTTAAAAGAAACACAGGAGCATCAGGGTTATTGCATGAATGTTCAATCAGTGACTCCACCTGAACCCCTCAGCATCAGCAGATTTTTCTGTATAATACATACATCCAACTTTGACCCCATTATCATGGGATACATCATAGTTTCAACTGCAAAACTGCACAATTGAACTCCTATGACACAGAGGAACAGAGATGTGCATTTGTACCCTGGATGTTTTATTTGTTTTCTGATAAATCACCGGTGAAAACCTCAAAAAGCACATTTTGATTAAACCTGGTAGTGACGTAGGTGGCTGGTTAAAACGAAAAAGTTAAAGATCTCATTTTAATCTGAGTAAAAATAATCTGAACTGGAAGGCATCATAAATAAATGACAGTAAAACTCAAGTGTGTGTTTTGTTTAAAAAAAATAAATAAATAATAATAATGTACGTGCATGTTTTCTAAAATAAAGTTCCCATAGAGGCACAACTAAACTCTCATTAAGGTCAAAATTCTGCTTTGAAATTAAAGTTGCATTAATTAAATTTTTAAATCAAATAAATCAAATCAAATCACAGTTAAACTAATTATTATTAAATGAGTGCTCACGCTGTTTTGTGTGCATTTGTGTGTGTGGCGGAGCATTTGTTGAAACTTTTAATATATGTTAGTAACATCTTAACATCTGTCAGCTTGCCCTCACTTCTGCAAGTGACTAGTTACCATTTTATTTTATTTTCATGAGAGCAGGAAGTTCTTGTCCTACGGCACGTTCTATTTGTATAGCAGAGGATTTATTGCCTTTATTTATTATTTATTGGCTTTGTATAATGGAGATTTGACCAAATCCGATGACCTAAGGCTTTTCTCATTTTTCCAATTTGTGCCTCCTCGTCTCCTCCCATCCCTGTGCCTGTGACCCGGAAAGCAATGTCAGTGTATCTCAGTTAAGGATGTCTTAATTCCTACAATGCATCAGGAGGACAGAGAAAGCTGTATTATTTGTTATTAATATTAATATGGGATGATCAACTGCATGATCAGATTTTCCCTTCATTGTCTGAGCGAGTGTCTGATTGTTTCATGTTATGAATTTCATTAGAAGTCATCCTAAAGTATGAATTCTGTCATGAGCAATGTTACACCTCAGATCATATCATACAGCTGTACTTGGTCTATGACAAAACATATCCCATTAACCTGACATCTTAAACTGAACACTACTTGGCAAGGAAGTCTCATTTTGTTAAATGCCTGCTGCCTCAACGACTCCTCTTCTCACGTTTTTTCGGTGTGAGGGACTAAGATATGAGTAGAGGTGGTAAGGAAAGGCATCTAGGATGCATAAAATGAGAAATGGGAAAAGTTAACCGGCAAAAAAGTGAACAAGAGTGACATCAGCCGATACAGATGTTTGGCCACATGTGGTGTATTCCCACTACCTAAAATATAACTCTAATTTAACTCCAAATCCTCTTTACCACATTTCAGAAGGAAATCATCCTCCTACACTGATGTGATGCCCAGATGATGACTTTTCTAACTGCACTGACAGGTACAATGGTCGTCAAAGAGAAAATGTCTAATTAGCCAATCATCATCAATGTTTCTATGTCGTTTTAATGCCTGATATGTTTGCTTATATTAGTCAATAGGCTGTACTCAACAGGATTTACAAGTGGGTTATACAGAATATAAAGAAATGACCTGTTGTGCAGGTCATTTATGACTTCACTCCTATATCTGCTTTGTGTTCTATAATATAATCAAGCCGGTCCTTTTTTGGACTAACGTGTCGTGTCTGTAAACATGGTAGTTTAAAAAGTTCTGAATGAATTCTGATTAAAAAACAAAAACTCTGAGAGTGGGGTTACGTTAACAGTCCATTAAATTTGGGCTTTCGGCTTACATGTACTTCATAAATAAACCGTCTCTACTGCGACTGCTATTAGAAGTATTTATTTCGGTTTATTTCGATTATTGGGTGGCATAAATACTGACAGACATCGTATTTGAGGCTGGGTTAAATTAAACGAAGTGTTATCGCCATAAATAAATCTGATCTGGACCACACCCCGCTAACAGGCTAAGCTAGCAGCTAGATGATTTAGCTGTAAGTTTACTGTTGGCTGCGGACCTTTGGATGAACTTAGTCTTTAAAGAAAGCCGTACCTCCTCTCCAGAGTTATACTCCTCCATCGCTGCCGTCACAGATAACACTGCTGTCTACCCTCTTTGTGGTCGCCGGTGTGTCAGCTGTTATTGTTCCTGTTCACTTCCTCTTGTTCGCAGATGACGAGCGAAGAAAAGAGTTTGACCCACAGCCTGAAGCGGGACTCTGTTTTCTGTGCATCGCCTCGCTGTGGCTCAGTTCAGACATTACAAAAGCATTTTGTAATGTAAGAAATATACTGAAAAACACAAGAGGAGAAAACATTTGTGAAACCTTTAGGATGACTAAGACTGATGTATACCATGTTAGAAAAATTACTATGCTTGCTATATTACTATTCTTTTTGGGGGGATGAACATGGTCAGCAGCGACTGGTTGTGGTGTTTAAATGATGCTCCGGTCCAAAGGGCTCCAAAGTGTGGCAAGAAAATATCCCACACACCAGTACACATTTCACTCTCTCCTCAGTTTCTCTGATGCAAACAAGCTGCCAAATATTGCCCATAAATTGGAAATGGATTTAAGCACAGTATTTATAAAGGACGACTGGCAGGAAGTTATATCCCTGGTCAAACCAAATAGACTAAGAGAGACTCAGTATAAGATTTTTTTATAGACTACATATCACACAAATCTCACTCTCTCGCTCATCTGTGCATTAAGTGCCATTCTGATAGGGAAACATAGTGAGTGTCAATTGATTTCCAAGTTCTGGACAATGATTTCCAAGTAACTTAGTGCGATATTTAAAATAAAGATAAAATGTTAAAATCCTGGTGTTTTCCTCTTAAGCCTCCCCTTCAGAGAGTCGCATCTACCAGCAACGCATTAACCTCCTAGGACCTGGCGTCCACATATGTGGACATCACATTTTGGGTTGTCTAAACCACAATACTAAATTTTGCTCTACTAGGGCCTGATATCCGCTTATGAGGACATTATACTGCCACTGTTCTATTGAAATTTAAAACGAATGTCCTCATATGTGGATATCATTTTTCTCAGACACTACATCAGGTAAAAAGATGATTCTTTGTTTTTACATTCATCAGGTACCAATCAGCCCAAATAGCAAAGAGAAATTAAAAATGCATGCCTTGAAAGAGTTCCGGTCTTGGGAGGTTAAAGCCTTCTAGAGTATCAGTAACCTCCAACGTTATTGGAACTGTTTTTGGTACTGGATTACTTAAGAAAAAAGA
>VVHJ01045222.1:0-15361 GCA_015107715.1 Tylochromis polylepis
ACAGTTTTTTCACACACACACACACACACACACACACACACACACACACACACACACACACGCAAAGTGTTTACAAAGATGTATTTTTATTCCTCTTTTTTTATGGATGCCTAATGCAGTGTTCAAAATCACTTATATGTTGCTTCCTTTGTAACAGAAAAACTTCCTCCACAACAACTATTTCATGAGTTATTGTAGGCATGTTTGGGGTTTTTGAGTGGGTAAAACATTTACAGCTAAATGTGAATCTACTTCATTTTTGTAAAGTTACAGTATACCTGTGAAAATGGAAAACCATTCCAAAAAAGGGAGCCAAATCCGCAGCTGAGATGGAGAGTTACCTTATTTAGTGCTTTATTGAGGCTCTGTAATATTTGTTTGACAGGCAGCGTGCTTTCCAGCATTCCCCTCTGCATAACTGTTATATCTGGACAATGTAGGCCTTTTATGGAATATCAGCCAGACTAGGATGTCTACTTTTTGATGTCTGGAGTTATGTTTTGTTGCAGTTTTATACTTGCAAAAATAATTCTATCGATTAATGCAGATTGTTTTGTATAGATCTTAATTTACACATTACACTTATAATACAGTTTGAAACATTATAAATGTGTGTGCTGTCCCTCAGATGCTGCTAGCTCTGTTCACCTTGGCTGGAGCGTTGATGTTGCCAGTGTGGTACCCAATCTGCAGGGAGCCGATCACCACTCCCAGGATGGAGGTCACAAGCGTGGCTGTCAGATGGCTCTGCTGCAGAAATAGAATTGAGGTTAGCCCCATTTATTTTTTTTATTTTTATAATTCATAACTAGTATAAGATGATCCTTTCTCTTAAAGTAACATTAAAATGCTTTAAATGGTTCTTAATGAAGTCTTTTTAACCCTTTGCATTCTTATGTTTTTTCTTATTTTTGATTGACTACAATCATAAATAAATTCAATAAAAATCAAAAGAAGCTATGGTTATGATTAAGCAGATAGAAAACACAACACAACACACTCAATGCATTGCTGATTTCTAACCTTATGACCTCAGTTCATTGATTAACATTGCTGATCCCTTCCATGATTCCGGCAACCAGACCAATCATATGACTACTTATAAAAGTCCAGCTTGGCAAGATCAGCAAAGGTTTGGCACACTGGCAACATGTCCAGAGTTTTAGTCGAGTAAGTGATGCTGCCTCACTATGTTCACTCTGTCCTATTCATTCATTCATAGAAAAGTATTGATTCAAACAAACCTCCTGAGATGCCATTTAATTGTCTGAGATGGTGTATCACTCTCTCGGGATGTATGTGCATTTATTTTTCTCCTGGTTTTATTTTCTGTAAAAACCAGATAGTGGAAAAAGTAATGTCTAGTACTTGTAGTTTTGAAAGCATTAGTGGTAGTATAGGATTTTGACACAAAATGATAAGAAAAAGAATCAGCTAACAACCAGAGACACTGACATTTTTTTCTGCAGTGCTAATTTCATATATCAAATACAGTGTATATCAGTGATTTGAAGTTTTTGAACTACAGTGCATTTCCCCTACAGCATCACAAAACAATACGTTTCATGTTTCATCAAATAAAACGAGGCAAGTATATAAAACTATATACTTAATGCATACAAATATTTTTGCTTGTCTTTTTGCATGCTTACCTGTGTTACTGCATCAACCAGACTGCTTGTTTTGTCCCGAAACAAAGTTGGAAGACCATATCTATATTAACACTTTCATCTATATAAGATTGTCCTCACCACTGTTCCTGAGTGTAGTACATTGATCCCTTCTTCATCCCTGAGTTTTAAATATGACTGTGTATCTAAACCAACTACCAGCTGAAACTACACACACACACATTGTACCAGTGACCACAGTGATGAAGTCACACCTAGCTGGTGAATTTGAGGTATATCTGATAAAATGGCAGCAGTGGGCCTCCTCTGGTTCTCATGAATCAGCTGATTATCATCCTGAGTTCCCACTGACTCGGGGTCTACTGCACCCAAACCTCAAATTGCTTTGAATAGCAGAACTTCTCTCAAGGGTTTAAGAGGAACCATTTGGTGCTTAGAGTAGGCATTTTGGCACTAATTAAACCATATATTTGAGCTGAATTGTGAATAACTTTGTATATGTCCTTTATTCAAGTTCACTTAAAATGAAACTTAAAAGTACCTGATGATCATGTGTCTCTAAATGTATTTCCAGCAAACCTGCCACTGAGATATTTCCCAGAGCCATCAAAACACAGCTCAGTCAACTGTGAAAACTGACTAAATAGTTATGATTACACAAACAGTGAAATGTATTTTGTGACTAATGCCACAGTTTATAATCGCATTTATCAAAGATGGAAAAAGTCTAGTACTTTAGCTTACTACACAATAACAAAGTTTATCAAAGGCTAAATGTCTGTGTTATCATGAGGTCGTACTGCATTCTTTGCAGGGTTTCCCATGCTTTGGCTGATATGTTCTTCAGGCACCTGGTAGCATTTTCTTTCTTGGAATCCCTCAAGTGACACACATCTGTGCATGGTAGTTTGTTGTTTTTTTTTTCTCAGGCTGGAGTCTGTTGGAAGTATAAATCTGTATACTTGTATGGTTTGCCCTTATAAAACAAATTTCTGTAGAGAAATTTAATCGAAACAACAAAGATCAACAGCAAAAGGGAATTAATTAATTGGACATTAAGGGTAAAGAACTGCTGCTGCAGAGGTGACATGTAATGCCATCATGGATGGAAACGACAACACCCATCACACAATGCTGTGACAATTTAGGGCCTCAGGGCTTTTACTGACAATACTGCAATGAAGTATATGTATGTATGTGTACTTTCCGCTCCTCTTCCTCCTGTTTCTGTCAGAAGAATAATCTAATAGTTTAATCTCTATGTTCGTTGATGTGATAACTTTTTCCTGCAGTTTTTCCTGTGCTGCCTTTTTATTTTTTGTGTATTTAACAAAGGAACTGCTCTAAAATGGTCCCTGTTCATATATCATGAAGCTGAGATGCGAACTACATGCACACATTACAGCGTTCCCAAAACCATAATGATGGCAGTCAAAGAGAGAAAATTTGCAAAGGGGGAACACATAAAAAAATAATAAGTTTCTATCTGACTTTGGCATAATTAGGTCTCTCTGGTTTCTAATAGTCATCCAAATAAACCTTATGATTGAGTGAATGTTGTAGGTGATATGAACTCATCTCCAGTGTTCACCTTTGATGTTATACTATTCGTGAAAGCCTAATTTCATTATTCCATTGCTTTATTTTCAGTCTGTAGATTGCTCAATACTTTTTGCTACATCCTGTTTCTTTACATGGGTCGTTAATGTTTAATCCAATCCAGTTTTATTGAATAACTATTGCACAATCAAGTATGTGCTTATATCTGTGCTCTGCGCTGGAATTCAGTAAAGACAGATGTTTGAATACGCTATATATTTGCTCAGAATGTATCTCCACCAGTAAAATGTGGGTTAGGTGTGTCTTTATGGTAAAATCATGTAAGCTAAGCACACACCTGTCTCATAAGAAAATCCACAAGGCCCCTAACTGCATTTCATTGCCGAGATGCACAAGCCAAATGAATATAAATGTTGTAAACATTTCCCACACTCAGTACAAACCACATCATTTGAAAACAATTTTTATCATTAATTTTAAGTTGAATACGTTCACATAAATATTAAATGGCCCCTGGAGCCTGGAGGTGATAAAAAGCAGATAATCCCAGCTACACTGAGTCATATGTGAAATGCTTTATATTAGAGACGGAGCACAATGAGGTTCAATTAAACATTATACTTTAAAAAAAAAAAGTTCTAGCTTCATATTTAAAAACTAGTTCTTGTAAGCCTTGAACTGCTGACTGACATCGTAGCTTTGATGTTAAAGTTTTTGATGTTAACTTACTGGAATCTCAAAGTGTTTACCTTATTGTGATTATTTTGAAAGGTTGGAGTACATGAGATTGCTCATTTGATAAAACAAAAGGAAATATGTGCTTTCTTCAGACTGAATAAGAAATATAATCCTTGCCTATGTCCATTTTTTTAAAACTGAAACTTAGAATAAGTGGAACAGTTCCTTAAGGGTGCTTTATTTTCAAAGAAAAAACAGTCACAATATCACAAGACTATATTTATCAGAAATACTTATATTTAGAAGTTTCTGAGCACCAACAAGAAAGAGAGGTCTCTTGGGCATTTTGGAGAGGGGTCAAATGTATCATCCACCTGCAAGCTCTGTTCTGTTCTGTGCAGCTGAGTTCTTAATCAGCGTGTGGATACGCCTGTCTGGAAAATGACCTTTCACCCCTGAGCCCTGACCTCCTGACAGGCAGCCCCTTGACCTTGCAGTCAAGCAGCTGGGCAGGTGCTGCGCAGGCACACAAGGGCACAAATGGTGAGCGGTGTGCGCCATCATCCCCCCACCGCTGATGTTTGGCCATCGCAGAAGCTAATGGCTCGCTCTCTAAATTACCTGTAATGGTGGTTTTGATCTGTTTCTAAGCGTTTCAGTGCACACAAAGGAGGATAAAAATGCGCAAATTTACTCATCACTACTAAAACATGTGGGAAATATTAGATGGTGGCTAATTGTGTTGGACAACTACTTCTTGGACTGATTTCATCCACACATGACGCCTGTAAATAGACAACAAGGAAAACTGAACTGAACTGAACTATCAGCTTTGCTGTAAAACCATCACTTGGGAAAAATGTCAGTAATTCAAGTTGAAGTCCAGAATCAAAAGATTCCATCTATACACTTTCTGAACTGCTTATCCTGAATTAGATAAGTGATAAAAAAAGATTCTGTCACTTAATTAGTGTTTAAAGAATTGAAATAAAATACTTGCTCCTTTAAGAAAGTTAGATAACACAAAGTTATAAAACTCCTAAACATTATTCCGCTCCTATTCTGCCCACGTCACTTTCAAAAATCCAAATTCCAGCTTTCACCTATGAAACCCCTCCGGCAACCTGCCTACCCTTCACCCCACTTTCAACAAAGGAGAAAGAACACACACACTAACACACACGCACATACATCCCTAAGCAGCTGCGTCATTATAAAACTCTTTTGAACTTCACACTGGAAGTCAAATGCCACATGTGTCAGTACAAGACAGATGTACTGCAGCTGCCTCTTGGCTCCAATTTCATCTGTGATACCAGCCCTTTCCACTCCCTGTTTCCCCCTTACCCATTTCCAAACCACTACCACCCCCTCCTTCACCAGCAACCTCACCACAAGCCCTCTTCCTCCCATCATGCACTGATAAAATCACCAGCACCTTTGAAGTATCATCACTAAATCAGGGCATCTCTCAGCACACAAATAATTGTGCATAATAGGTTTCCACATTCAAACATGGGGACAATTAATTTT
Source organism: Tylochromis polylepis (assembly GCA_015107715.1). Taxonomy (NCBI): domain Eukaryota; kingdom Metazoa; phylum Chordata; class Actinopteri; order Cichliformes; family Cichlidae; genus Tylochromis; species Tylochromis polylepis. The sequence continues at coordinate 5,403 of VVHJ01045222.1, forward strand.
AGTCCTTTTTTAACATCGACAGGAAATTCCACTACAAATTTCTCATGTAAGCTTCTATTTTTTTTTCAACCATTAAAAACACAAAAATTACACAAGTCTGCAGAGAAATTCAGTAAAAACATTATCTTTATTAAAATATTTCAGTTCATGAAATTCAGTTTGCTTGCTTGATATGGTATCATAAGTAAAAACTTCTTGTGCAGACACGGATGACTGGATTCAATTTGTCAAACTCCAACCTGCAGTGAACAACCTTCACCATTTGGGGTCAATATTGAACTCCTTCGCCCTCCTTTCAGAAAATTTGTCTTCTGTTAACAGCTCTAAATGCTTTCAACTGCCCAGATAAGTATAGTTTAAGGAGATGTAATATGGAGTATTTCCGTGTGTTTTTTTTTTCCTAGTATCATTATTAAGCTTTTAAAAATACCTCTGTTTATATTGTAGTAATATTAAAGTGAGTCTAATCAGTTGGATACTTAGAGAGTGGCACACTGTAGCTCTACAGTTTCATTTTCTCAAAATGTCTCTGTAAAAAATAAAACGTCATTCAAGATTTCGAGTTTCTCATTGTTGAATTCGGTTCTCTCTGTCCATACAACAGTGAGATGTTAAATAACAAGCGAGATTATTCTTCTTAATTCTTCCAAATGTTGGGGATCTAGATGGCTGCTTTAAATTTATGTCACACTTAAGGTGGGAAACAGCATGAAGTATCCCAAAGAGTGATACAACCCAGGTGGAAGCTACTACTGTGTACTAGCTCATAAACTTGCATTTTATCAGCTTTACACTTCACTGATTCATTTCAAAATTAAAAGAAAAAGCCAGTTTTCCTTTAGCCATTTGTTTTGCTTGAGTCTACATTGACACAAGTGTCAATATGTCAGTGATTTTGAGCAGCACCCAAATCCACATGAATAATTTTTATTCAAAAATAACACATGCCAGTGTTTTCTTTTCCATGGGATCTAATTTCCTTTGCTATGAATAAGACACATTATCAAAACACATTTGGATAGTTTTGACAAACAAAGTGAAGTGCAAAAACAAGTGAACAAAAAAAGCCCCTACCTAGTCTTTTCCCTACCAAACTGACAAGCTACAAGCCTCCTTCACTACATTTTTCCCATCATGATTTGTAGTGATTACTAGCCTTTTGGGTTGTTTTAGATCTTGCATGTGATTTGCAGCTCTGCAGCGTCTGGAAGCACTTCAGCAGACACACATAAGCCCACTGTGTTCAAACCTGGATTGAAACGGGCACTCAGGAGAGACTGCACAGGCCTCAAAGAAAGGCTGGTTTCTTTTCTGGTTTCTTGGCATAACTATCCAATTCAAATTAGATGCAAATGGACTTGTGATTGTAGTATATTAAGCACCAGATACTGCATAAGTACGGTCCTGACTGTGTGTAGTGATGACGACGGGAATCTTAAAACACAAACTGAAATAGTAAAATAACCTCAGCATAGTTAAAATAAACAGTCCTCAGAGCTGACAACGTGCAGTCTTGCCTAAGCATTTCCATGTTGTGAATTAGCTACTGTAACAGCCTAATGTTTGACATGATGTAAGCAGAAAGAAAAGTATATCTTTTTTACAAGAAGCCAGAATGACAGTGAAGTAAGTGAACAATCATACACCCCCACAGTGACATTTAGTAAAACAAAGCTTATTGTACATATTTACAAAAGGAGCCTTTTTTGTCTCATAATTGTGAGCCATTGCAGGGACTATTGGGGAATACAACTCATACAAAGTATTCAAACCACAACAGCACAGGCACGATTCTCCGATTGTTCCCAAATGTGAGGATCACGTTTTTATTTTTTACATTGCAAAACTAAAAGGATTTTTTTCCCCTCACTGCTCATAAAATGTTAGCATTCATCAGACACTCAAGGGAGTATTTTAAAAGACTTACTGCAGTGTCTTACATAGAGTGGAAAAGCTCCACTATGAGTAGTTTTAAGTGTTTCAGACAACACGACTGACATCAGCTGTTTGAGGTCAGACAGTAATTGTGTTTACATACACAATACATAGTCTGACATTACTGGGAAGACTCCAATATTTACTGTATGAACTGCCATGCCATATCCTGCGAAGTAAACGTGAATATGATGGATGAAATGGGCTGAGATTAACAAGATACTGAGCCATGTGAACTTCTTACTCTATTTACTGGTTAGATTAGTCAACCGTGGAGTTGTTTTTCTCTGATACTAATCTATTTAGAAAACTAAAATCTCCACGAGAGGGTCAAAGATTTGTTCAGTTTGGATCAGTAAACACTAGAAGGCAGAATTAAAGAAAGCTCATTACTATAGATGGTTGTGTAAAGAATGGATACTAACATTACAATAGTGTAGTTTAACAAAACCTGCACAATTACTTTTAACACTATATAAACTTATACATAAAAGAATGGGATGCATGTATTGTAAATGAGTGGTCTTCACTGTGGTAAGGACACATTTAATTTTAAGATGCATTAGTGAATGCATCCCATTTGTTGTCTCTGTAAACACCAATGCATTGGATTCCGATCACATAGTGTTGGACTTGGAAGATGACCATCAATTTGCCAGCTCCTCATTAGTATAAAGTTGAGGTCTATGTTACTTTATACAAATCAGAGGTGCCTGGTGCAGTAGCAACTCTGGAGACTTGGGAAAATGTAACCAAATCGGTAACAAATGAAGAGAGATTTTGCTGCAGAGCTCAAACTTTCTTTTTTTCTGTACTTTTTGCAAACAGTGTGTTTGTTTTGGTATGAAATCATTTGTAGAATTCTACCTGGTTTTAGAAGATCATCTGTCAAATTATCTGTCATTACAAGGTAGCTAACCCATCTAACATAAAGTTTCACAATAACCCAGCTCTAAAAACACCATATTTAATTACTTTATATTTAATACTGTTTGTTCATATTACAACCTTTGTGTAAACATGTTGGAATGTCTTCCACTGGGTGCAACAGTGTAAAGTTCCATGAACATGCTGTGTGAAATCTGTTTTGGTGACTCACTCATGTTAACTTTTACTAGCAGTTGTTTTGCATGTTTAGTTTTCATAATCTTTTACTATTTGTTCTATTACTATATTTATTTGTTTTTTACAAACCCATTTCCAAGAAGAGTTGGAACACTGTGTAAAATGTAAATTTTAAAAAATAATTCCACTGATTTGCAAATATCATAAACCCATATTTTATTCAAAATAGAACACTGAAAACATATCACATGTTTAAAACTGGGACATCTCATGAAAAATATTGGCTCAAAAGTAAATGGTACTAAAAAGACAGCGTGTGGAACATTTCACAACTATTTAGGTACTCTTGGCGTTACTCAGGAGTAAAGATGGGCAGAAATCCACCAATCCGCAAAACTGTGCATCTCCAAATTGTGGAACAATATCAGAATAATGTTCCTTGTAAAAGTGTTTGAATGTAAGGAGTTAAATGTCTTATCATCCACAGTAGATAATATGATCTTGTGATAATATCACAAGTTTCACAAAATCTGGAAAAATCTCTGTGCTCGAAGGATAAGACTGGAAATCAATATTGTATGTCCGTGATCACTGGGACCTCAAGTGGCACTGCGTTAAAAACAAACATTAAAAACAGACATTATTTCCATAAATGCATGTTAAAGCTCTATCATGCAAAGAAGAAGTTATATGTGAACATGATGCAGAAACACCATAATCTTCTCTGGGCCAAAGCTTATTTAAAATGGACAAAGGCAAAGTGGAAAACTGTTCTATGGTCAGATGAGTCCAAATTTCAAATTCTGTTTGGAAAACATGCACTCAATGTCCTCCGAACTAAAGAGGAAAGAGACCATCCGCCTTATTAGTGCTCAGTTCAAAAGCCTGCATCTCTGATGGTATAGGAGTGCATTAGTAGCTATGGAACTGGCAGCTTGCACCTCTGGAAAGGCATCATTAGTGTGCAAAGGTATAAATCATCCAGATTATATCTTTTCAGGGAAAATCTTGCACATTTCAGCAGAACAATGCTAAACTGTGTAATGAATCTTTTATAACGGCATGGCTTCATAGTAGAAGAGCCTTGGTGCCGAACTGGCCTGGATGCAGTCCAGTCCTTCCACTAACTGAAAACATTTGGTGCATTTGGTGAAACAGAAAATATGACAAAGAAGACCAAAGTCTGCTGAGCAGCTAGAATCCTCTGACAAAAATGGGACAGCATTCCTCTCCCAAAAGTCCAACAACCCAACAACTGGATTCAGTTCCCAGACGTTTACGGACTGTTGTTAAAAGAACAGAGGATTCTACACAGTGGTAAATATGGCCTTGTCTCAACTATTGTGAGATACGTTGCTACCAATAAATTCAAAATGAGCTTTTTCCCAGAAAATGGTACATTTTCTTTTGTAAATAAAATATGGGATTATGAGATTTGCAAATCTTTGCATGCTGTTTGTATTTACATTTTACACAGCATCCCAACTTTTGGGGATTTGTTGTTGTAAATTCTCTTTTTTGATACTACAGAGTGTGAAAATAAATTATGAATAGTGAAGAAGAGTGTTCTTGCAATGGTTTGGGGTTGTAGAAAAAGTAATCAGGTAAAAAAGCGACATCCATGTAGCTCCCCCTGCCCAACACTGGTGTGTGCATGACACTTGAGAAAACCCAGATATCCAAAATGTTAATGTATCGAGAAGGTTTTGTGCAGGAGAATTCATGCAGCTAATTCTGTGCTGATGAATTGGACTCCATAGACTCAACTCACAGTTTAATTCCAATACATGCCATTCACATAATTTTTGCATGTTCACATACAATATTACACATTTGTTTTAGTTGTTCTAGACTGACTTGTAGAGTGTGTTTTAAATAAGCACCATTCTTTTTTGTATGTGACTCACTGCAAGATCCTCTTTTATAGGTTTCCACTGACCTGTGTGCTGCTTTTTGTAACAAAGGGCCTGTAAGTTTAATTCACATGGCAAAAAAACGTGTATTAGTACCTCGTGTTATCTGAGGACACACAGAAGGACTCAAAACATCAGACTTAACACACAGGGAATTGTGGTAATATACACATACTTGCTCTTCCAGTGGTGAGCCTGTCATCTTTGCAAATATATTCTCATTCTTACCTAGATATTTTTCAGTCACTTCAAGAGAGGAAAAAAAACATGTAAAAACAAATAAAATGTCAAACATAGGGAGAAGAAAGTGCAAATATTTTGGCGCCACTTTGTTTTTCTTTTCCATTTTTTCTGTTCATTTACAAAACTCAGGAACTTAATTTTTCTGCTCCATCTGTCTCTGTCCTGTCAGCAAGCGTGCAGATGCCTTCCCTCTGTGCCCTCTGCTCTCATCTCAGCTTCTTGATCCTTCTCTTCTCACACCAGACGTCCTACTAGAAACATGTGCAGGAGAAAGAAGCCAAAAGAAATCATTTAATAATGAAAGTGTAGGAAGTAGAAATTTGTTATTACTGATGTGGGCTGTGTTTTTGAGTACAATTAATGCAAACCCTTCAATGCACAAACACGTGACAATGCTCTTTGTGCTTTTTTTTTTTGTACACGTCAAAGTCTGAATGACCATGTGGAAAGCAGATTTGTCCTCAGAGTTTTAAAACGAAGCAGATTTTTAGTTTAATTTAATCCGTTATATAATTCGTTTCTTATTTTAATTTCTCAAACTGTAATTATATCTCTATATTACATCCATCACCAGCATACTGTCTGCTCTCCATCTTTTTGTTTTTTAAGGTAATGTATTAAACTAAAAAAGTAATATGTACTGACTCAAAATGTTACCTAGAACGGTTCCGGTGTGCCATCAAATTTGCTGCAATTGTGTTAAAGCCAAGCAAGATCTGTAAAGTTGGGCTGTTTTGCAGTTGCATGGGACACTGAACTGCGCATGGAATAGGCTGCTCACTCATCAATCAGATGTGTGGGTGTATATGTTCAGGGGCAAAAAGGGAGTAGAGGAGAAAGATAAAGAAGGAAAGAAAGAAGAGCAGGCCTGGGAGAAAAGCAGATGGGTCAAGAGCTTAGATTGCTTGCAGATGGCTGTCAGAATAGAGCCGAGGTCCTTCTGTTAGAGCTCAGGCTGTGTTTCAAGCTGTGTGCCTGGGTGTTCACTTTTATACGCATGCATTTCTATGTTGAGTTAAATTTAGTGCATTCAAAATGAAGTTGTATTTCTGTGTATACGTAAATTCTTTCTTTCTGTGTATTTTCTGTGCAGTGTTTGCTTGTATGTGTAGACTTTACTGACCTGCATGAGGTGTTCAAAAAAGGCAGCATGGGGGTGGGGAGGTGCAGGTGCAATATCTGTCAATAAGCTGGATTTCATTTTTAGCTATGAAAAAGAAGCCCAGCTGATTTCACTCTAGAGGCTTCTGCAGTCTCAGATGATACATTTACAAGCAATAACTCAGTTCAGACTTTAATGCATCACAATCCTTCCACTGTCCCATAAATCAGCAGTTACATTCCATATGAGCCATTCAGCAGTGGATGTTTTCATCTATACTTTAACTGTACAAAATAAAATATTATAGCCAACTAATCTTGCCATGAGTCTCTTTAATCTAAGTGACTACTGTTTGCAGTTTTAGCTTTGACACTTTTATGTAAATAAATATTGCTTTAGGTCCTGTATGTGACCAGAACAGAATGAATTATCTTATATCCACCCAGGTCGTAAAAAATAGTTTCTGTGCTTGAAACAGAAATACTAAAAGTCTCTACTGCCTCTTTGCATAGAAGCAATGAGGTTAACATGATCCCTTGTCAAAAGATAATTGTGATTTCCAATTTTAGTAATTTGCATTTGACAGCATGCCTCTGTTCTGGGACTCCCCCACCCTTCTATGTGCATACATAGAAAGCTAGTGTGGAGAGAGAAGCAATACCCCAGCACAGAACAGGGCATACACTAGTGACAGCAGATATGACTAATTAAGTCAGGCACAGCATTTAAAAGAGGTGTTGGGGTATAGGGGGTTTCAAAGCTGCTTGCAGATATGCAACAACTGTGGAAAGTCTAAAGCAGTTTAAATGGGGTGCCTTGCATGAGATTTTGTCAGTTGCATGTCTAGCTAAGAAATCAGCTATTGTTGGCTGGTAACAAGATCAGCTGATCTGCTGGGATTGAAGTTGAGCTTGGCCTTTTTGACAATGCCTCTGGACTGGCAGACCAGAGTGGTGGTAACCCTTTTTAAGAAGGGGGACCAGAATATGTTCTCTAATTTCAGAGGGTTCCCACTTCTCAGTCACCCCAGGAAGGTCCATGACAATGTACTGGAGAGGAGAATCCATCTGTTAGTAAAAGCTCATATTCAGGAGGAAAAATGTGGTTTGCAATACTGGACCAGCTCTTTATTCTCTCAGAGAGGATGGAAGTTTGCCCAGTGAGTCTGCATGTTTTTTGTGGACATGGACAAGGCATTCGACTGCATCTGTCGGAACATCCTATGGGTGGTGTTCCGGGAGTACAGGTTGACTGGCCAATATCTATAGTTCATTCAGTCCCTGTACAGTGGTAGCGAGAGCTTGGCTCGCATGGCTCGCATGGCCTCCACTATAGCTCCCTTTGTCACCAATTCCTTATAACTTTAATGGATGGAATTTCTAGGTGGAGCCAAGTGTTAGAGGATCTCTGCTCTGGTAGCCATCTGCAAACCACTTCTTTGCAGATGATGTGGTTCTCCTGGCCTCATCAACCAGTGACCTCCAACTTGCACTAGGGTGGTTTGCCACTAATTATGTAGTGGCTAGGATATGAATCAGAGCGTCCAAGTTTGAGACCATGGTTCTTATTCAGAAAAGGGTGGAGTGTTAACTCCAGGTCATCGACAAGCTATTCCTTAAGTCGAGGAGTTTAAGTATCTCGGGGTCTTGTTCATGAGTGTGGACAGAGTGAAGTGGGAGAATGACAGGCAGAATGGCATGGTATCTGTAGTGAGCTGGACACTATTGGCCTGAAGAGGGAGCTGAGGGTGAAGCTGTCAATTTATTGGTCAGTGTATGTTCCCACCTCTACGGCCATGGCCATGAGCTCTGGCTAGTAACCGAAAGAATGAGATTGCAGGTACAAGCAACAACAATGAGCTTCCTCATGAGTTGTTAGGCTCTCCATAAGAGACCTCGGTGATTCAGGTTGGCTCACAGTGGTGCTGCTACATCTCCACATCGAAAAAGAAGCCAAGTAAAGCCTCCTGGATGTTTCCTGGATGCTTCAGGCATTCTACTGCAAGCAGGCCCTGCGGCAAACCCAGGACACATAGCTCACAGCTGGCTTGGGAATGGTTGAGTTTGATGAGGTGGCCTGGGAAAGGGAGGTCTAGGTGTCTCTGCTTTAACTATCCACACGACCCAAACCTGGATAAGTGAGGATGGATGAATGAATGGATGGTTTTTTAGATCTAAAATGAAGTATTTGGATAAAATTTGGCCTTTCTCACATTAATGGATTTTTAAGTGGTAGTATTCGTTGTCATAAATCCTTCACCTTGGCAACATTAGTGGCATGTTCTACCTGTCGAGGCAGGACCACAATATTTCCTAAGAGCTTTTTTCCACTGAAGTCATGCTGTTCCTCTCTTTAGCTCAGATAAATGTCTCTGTTGTGAGGAGCTGAGCGACAGTTGTGCTGATGAATTGGCTTTGCAATTACGAGGCTCCAGAGGAGCGAATGGTCCTCTCCCTCCTCTCTTCCCAGTCACTAAGGACACTGTCTGTGCCATTAACAACACAAAGCTCTCCAGCCTCTCCCTGGACACCTTGGCCCCACTTCTGATAAAGAGCTGAAAGCAGATCCTGTCTAGCAATGAATCGCCTCACCTCACCTGGGACTGACCAATAAAGCCACTTGGCTCAAGAGCTGGGAATCATGGTATACCTGTGCATAATGGCAGCAGGGGGGAAATCACTTTGCTAAGATGAGAGATACACTGGCTTGAGTTTACTTTCAGTTCCGTAAAAACAGCCCATTGAATGATTTTTGTAGCAAATTCCTAAAGCTAATGATATAAAGAAGTAATGCTTTCCTGTCAGTATCCTCTCTGATGACCTCTTTAACATCAGTACAGAATCCAGAAAGTGAAGCTGATGTCACTGTAATTAAAACACAAGCGGTGTTGGCTCTGAGGGGGCAGGAGTTCTCTAATGGCCCTGTATCCCCAGTGCCAAAGCTGCTCAATAATGCCCTCCTTTCATTCCTGTCAGACGTAGCCAGGACAAACAGGAGAAGAACACAGGAAAGCACGAAGGGAGACAAGAGGAAGAGAGGAGTTTGACAGAAAACAGAAAAAGCATAATTCTGTGTGCTAGACTGCCTCATCTGTTTTTGTTACTCGTCTCGTCTACATAACAGCACTGGAATTATTTATTTGCCTCTGCCAGGTGAAATAAGTTTATGAATACCTCCAGTGATGAGTTAATTAGTTTCCTTCCTAATCTCAACTTAAAGACTAAAAAACAATATATTTATATGACCACAGACTTATTTTTAATTGAAGGATTGCAATTACATGGCATGGCAAAAAAAAAAAAAAATCATATTGGTTTTACTTCTGTAACCAAAGTAAAAATAAATCCTTCAGATTTTGTATCCACCTTCCATCACATTCCCATCATGTGAGTCACCCTGGAGTGACTTCAGTTTATTGTCAATCTGGCAATACATGAAGTTCTGCATGATGTACAAACCATCACATGTAGAACTTGTAGATTAACCTGTTTGTTTTAAGTGTTATTATAAAAATGAGTAAATCCTCATTCACAAAGCTCATGCTATTCTTGACAAGTGATGCATACTGCAAACTAAGACCTCTGTAGTCACTCTCAATAGATCCTCAACATCCTTTAACTGTGTATGACCCTGTGAGGTGTTTGTAAGCATTCATACATGCACAAGGCCATGTGTTTGCACTTACTGTAAAATGTGTTTAC
>VVHJ01045224.1:3434-15429 GCA_015107715.1 Tylochromis polylepis
TGCAGCGATTCATTTACTTAAACTCATAACAGAAAGAAAGAAAGGCAGTAGCCTATGTTCAGAAAAAACAAAAACATTTTATTTAAATAAAAAAAACATAATGGTGGGGAGGGAAACAAAGAGAAACTGGCTTCTTTTTTCCACCATAACCGTGTTTACAGGCCGTTCCAGTGTTTGTCTGTCTTATACACTCGACCAAACAACAAATACAAAATTAAACAAAAAGTAAGTTAAAAATCAAAATGTCTCTTCCAGCCAACATTAAAAAAAATCTCCGACGTAAAGTTAAGTCTTTTGTGCGATTTGGTGCAAATAAATAAATAAATGAATAATCCAAAAAGTAGCTATATTAATACTGAAACAAACAAGAAAAGAAAGTAAAATATTCCCTCCAAACAAAACTTATAAATTCTAAACGCGCAAATCAGTCCGTGCATGATTACATTGCTCCGCCCATCAAAAAGTCACCTGCGCGAATATATCGCCTATCAGTCGGAAAAATTTTACATATTGCTCAACCTTATCTGCTAGTACACTTATGCTGGACAAGGCTATTGACATGGATGGCAAATGGGATGTAGCGGCACAGATCAGGCTAGGATCACATAACAGGGACTACTGTGTAAACTATATGTATGTTATAGATAAAAGAGTTGATCTATACAGCAGTAGCAGTGGTGGCTTCTCTGGCTATGGAGATATTTATTATCGCTAGACTTACGTAAGGCTTCACTTGGCTACAAGCAAGCTTTCAGCAGTAAGCTGACATACTCATACCACAAGTTCTACTGGGCTGTGGTTATGTTTCTCATTTTGGGATTTTGACTAGTATTCCCTAAAGTACTTTGGCCCTCAGGCATGCTTTCTTGAGCAAACTCTGTTGAAAATAGTATTACTCTCTTCAGGTATTTTGGGAGAAGGGTTGAAGTCATGCCAGCAGATTCAATAGCAGGCATCAGCCCTGTATTGCCCGCTCACTGAAGTTTGCACCCTTAACCAAAGTTTAGAAATGCGATAATATAAAAAGGAGATTAATGTCCAGTTGTTTGGTTAAAAAAGAAAAAAGAAAGGAAAAACAAGGAAGAAAGAGCAACTTTTGCTGATTTTGTTCAGGTTGAAAATACTTTGTCTCTTGAAGATGACTTGTAAGTAGTGCCAACAACCTAGTGCATGATTCCTACAGATTCCTGCAGATGCTGCATAAATGCTGTAAAGTGAGATTGCGATTAGCATTAAAATTGCACTTGTAGTAAATCTGATTCTGTTTTATCTGGGACAAATTGTTTTATTATAACACCACAACACCACTGAGATGCAGAAGACCCACACAGTCTTCTCCGACATGGATGCACTATTGATTAAATATAATCTCTGTGTTATGAAAGCAAATAAATGACTGCAGTTGTTCTGAATATCAGCAAGTCAATATTAGCAGTTCTGTGCTTCTCACTTGGTACCTTTAAATAGTCCCTGTTCAGACTATTTAGCTAATGCTGTACATGAATGTGGGGGCTGAACTGCTGTTGGGATTTTTGTGTTGCTTTCAAGATGTAGGCTTTATCCTTGAAACCAAGTCGCTGTGGATTCAGACAGTATGTTTTCCTACAACTGGTTTTGCTTCTCTTTTGAAATAAAAGCAATACTGGGCTGCCAGTGATTGTGGAAACACGCTCCAGGTGACTGAAATTTTAGCACCTTATACAGTATGAATGAATGTACTAAACAATTTTAACAATTGAGAAGCCAGTTAAAACATTTTTTCATTATTTTCGTGCTGTGTTTTTATAAAATATCTGTTGAGTTTTGTTTTCTGTTTTTAGTTCATTTGTCTTTCTTTCCCCGCCATCTCTCTTGTGTTTCCCCCTTGGCATCTTTCTGTCTGTAGTGTTCCCTTATCTATTGTTACTTCCAATTTAATTGTGATAATTGCTTTTCCTTCTGCATTCAGGTCAATATTAGATCCCTGTGTCTTCATTTTCTGGTTGTTGGTTTATTTGTTCATCTTGCTTTATGTTAGTTTGTACCCTGCCTAATACACTGGGCTTGTTCTCTGCACAAACACAGTTCAAACTGTTAAAGAAGTGGTGTGAGTTCTCTGAAGTAGTTCTTGGACTGGTGAAAACAGCAACAGAGCCAGGCCACTTTTGCATCAGATTTATTCACTGTAAATAAGATTAAATTAAATAACACTTCCTATTCAAGATATTTTTTTCAGTTGTTTGGATGTTACTGTTACCTTGGATAAACTTTAGCTAAACCTTGTTTGCTAAATGTTTGTGTGCGTGTGGGAGGTGTTTATGTCAAGTTTTTTTTTAAATATATTTTTTAATAAAACCAGATTTTGTGTTATTTCTAGCTGCATATGTATAACTATAAATGGTTGAGAATACCTTGGGTGTTGTCCAAATATAATAATGATATTTTAATTACACAAATGCATTGGAATTTATTGACTATTAAATTAAGACGAAGGAGCTATTGACAGGAAAAGTGCATATTAAAGTTTATGTTTGTTTCTCTTTTGTCTAAGGTTCTAAGCCTGCTATGTACAACTATAGTGAATAGAGAATTGACAAATAAAGTAAAATGAAAGAAGAATACAGGAATAGGAAGAGGTTAAAATAGACGGAATAATCTGGAACAGCACTGTAGAGCCTTCAATTAATGCGTAATTGAGAACGATACTACAGATAAGGCTACGGTCAAGCCAGATACTTTTTCATGGACTGCATCTTGGTGGTCCTTTGAGCTGATGCAGTAGAGACAGTTAATGCTCCTTTTTGCACACATCCTTTTTTACCTTCTCTTCCCACTCAGTGTCAGAACTTCAGCTTTTAGTGAGTTATACTTAAGGGAGGAAACAGAGTGACTTCTTTTTTTAAGTTACAGGTCATTTTAATTGCATCATTTCAAACAGCTCAGCACATGTCAGTGCAGTTCGGCACCGAATGCCTGCTATAGATACAGTTACTTTATTTCCAAAAGAGAAACAAATGATGGAAAAAGATGTAAAAAAAGAGAAAAGAGAGAGGGGTGGAGAGGAGAGATTGTTTTTAAAGGTAGGCATTGCCTAGCAGGCCCAACTGGAAATTTAAAGCTTACATGTACAGTTTGGTCTTAATTTATTCTTGTTTTTTGTTTTAGTTGTAAGCAGGCACTGGGTCTGATGTGTTGACATCATGCAGATCCAGAGAGAAACACATCTGGCAACAAATTAAATGATAATAACTTCATGTTATTCAAATTTATACCGGACTCTAAATGCAAGCTAAACTAGGTAATTAGCAGTACAGTTTTCAGTGAGGGACATCTTGATGCATGCTCAATCATCTAGGGAAGGAAATCCCAAAAAGTTGATTCTGTTCGTCTGGACGTAATGTTTTCAGTGGGAGAAACATTTCGTCACTCATCCAAGTGACTTCTACAGCCAGACTGAAGTGGCTTAAGGGAAGAAATTGAGACTATTGCAGAATTTTGCAACACTGAAATTGTGCTGGAACTATAACTTCCAGGCAAAAAGGCTTTTAACATCTTATCTGTGTTTCTGTCATATTTATATATGACAGAAACACATATATATCATTGACTGGAAGGAGTTTTAATGTCATGCTCACCACTGACATGAAGTTCATTTACATTTACTGTTTTAAAATAATGGCCCAAATAAATGCCAACATGTGTTTTAATATAGTTGCTGAGAAATAGGAGTTGGTTCTGGAAGGACTTTGATAGGAGTCATCAGTTTAAATTGATGATACCTAATTCCCCTTTTGCTAGTCTGGCTTGGAGGTGTTGGAAAGAAGCAATAATGCCTCGTTTAACATCTGCTTATGTGTTGTAATATACATTCAGCTAAATCAGTGAAGAGCAGTAAACCTCAGAGCAGCAGTAGCACAGGTAGCTGATTAAGCTTGAGCTTTAAAAATAAATAAGTAAGTGACTCATTTTCAATTTGAGTCAGATTTTCCATGCTGCACTGCCACACTGGAACCTAAGGTTTCCCCACCTGCCAAATTCCACTCTAACCCCTGAGAATAGCTATATCAATAACAGTCTTAATTCCATTATGGTGGAGTTAAGACTGTTATGATTAATGTTCTGTACTATGAACATTAATCTTCCTTAAACTAAAATAACGTATGCAAAGTTTAGGCAGAATTACATAACAGAAACAAGGAGACTTGTTGAAGTATTGAAAACAAGTTAAATGATAAATTTCTAAAACTATGGACAAGTTATGCATTGATCTTGCACTCATTAAACCTCAAAATAATACACGGGTCCTTTCAGTAATGTGAGTTTTTGGCGCTCCAACATCTTGAAAGTCACTGACAAATTTTTTTGAATTATTTGTCCAATTGAGAGTGGCAAGCATTCATCTAACCACTGAGGCTTGCAGGATTATTTCTTTTCTCTCCCCATTGACCTAACACTTTAGATTTATTTTATTTTTTACAACAAGAGTGAGTGGGGTGACAGCTGTGGGGCAAGTAGACAAACACAAGTGTGAGAAGGCATTAAACCTTTGCTGTCATTTGTCAGTCAAAGGTGATTCAGGACGCAGGTGGTGGCTCACACAAAGGAGACAAGGCAAGTGCATCATTTGTGGACACTAAGAGATGTCTATTTGTGTACAGCTGTGGTCAACACAACCCAGTACTTTAGAAAGGTTAATATTTGTCATCCTGTGTCAAGCAGTCTCTCCCCTGTAGCTACATCATCATAACAGAAAGTTCACTTACTAAAGAAAAGAAAAGCCTTTCCAGAATGTGGGGCCAGGGTATACCCTTAACAAGCTGACAGTTCATTCACAGAGAGACAACCACACACATGCATCCACATTTACAGCCAATTTAGTATCTAACCATTTCTTGTAGACACAGGAAGCTGACTAGGAGGTTTGAACCCGCAAAGCTTTTGGCTTGAGATGACAGAGCCACTGCATCACGATGCATTTAGATTCCAAAACTTGAAAATGTGTGCTAATTTAGATACCATGATTGAAGTTCATACTCTTGCCTGAGGGTGGTTGGAACTTTTAGTTCAAGGTTAGTTTAACTATCTGTTTTTATGCTTGGTATTGATCTGGTGCCTTAGGTTTTAATGGAAAACTTTCTGTTCCATGTGTGGGTGAGGATGATGTTAAATGGTCAGTTTCAACTGCAGCTTCAGTATACAATAAACAACTGATGTAGCACAGACAGGAAAAGACTTCACATTCTGAGAAAAAGAGTTATTAAGTCAAGCTGTCTAGCTTGTTTCTCTAGCCTGTCAGAGCTGCTGGAATGCCACCATACTTTGAAGACGCTGGCTCTTGGAACAATACTATGAATACTAGTGTGTTTAACTTGAACTCTGTCAATTTCTTATTTCTGTGATGAGAACATTGTTGGGGTTGTTATTTTAAAAAAGTGATACATTACACCACAGAGAAATTAATTCATTACATTACATTACTTTATTGTTACGGCGTTCAGTTAACAGGTACGGCTACAGTCCCACACACCAACACAAATAGTATTGACACCAGCGCTGGTATTGGATCGATACCAGCATATGAACCTTTTTGTGGTGACTGTCATGTCTATTTTATTTATAGCCTATAGCATATTTAAATAACGAAAACTGGCACAGAGTGTTATAGAGATAGGTACATTTAGATTCTAGGTAACCAAAAAAAAAAAAACAGTTTCAAAATACATGAAAAGCTGAAAGGTGTGTTTTGTTGTATTAACTAATTATTGAGGAAAATAAAAATTGCAGTGATTTATTGGTAATTAAGATGTGTTCAGAATTCCATCCATCCATTCTCTACCGCTTATCCTTTTCAGGGTTGCGGGGGGGCTGGAGCCTATCCCAGCTATCTTAGGGCGAAACGCAGGGTACACCCTGGACAGGTCGCCAGTCTGTCACATACAGACAACCATTCGCACTCACATCCGCAATCACACCTATGGGCAATTTAGAGTTTCCAATTAACCTATCCCCACTAACTGCATGTCTTTGGATTGTGGGAGGAAGCCGGAGTACCCGGAGTGAACCCACGCAAACATGGGGAGAACATGCAAACTCCACACAGAAAGACCCTGGCCTGATGGTGGAATTGAACTCTTGCTGTGAGGCAACAGTGCTACCCACCGTGCCACCATGCAGAATTTGCAAACTGATATTGATGCATCTCATAAATTATGACACACTGCTCTTCCTTACATAAGCTGCCCTTACAGGTTAAAAGTATCAGTATCGCTACTGGCAATACTGACCCTCTATTTACTTGTTATCAAATTGATACAAAACTTTCTAGTACTGCACAGCACTACCGCTGATTGTAGCACAAGTGCTCAAGAAGAAAAAAGCTTGTTTGATTGATTTTTGTTTTCTTTCTATCTGCCTGATATGCAGATAACTCAAGAGCTTTTGTAACACAAGATGTGACATAATTGCAACTGTACTGTAATTACTGAATTTACTAAGGTTATGTGTTACATTACTGCACTGCTGTAAAATCTAACGTTATTACAATAACACATTATATTTATAGTTAGCCATTTGTATAGAAATCGAATTAAATCATGCTTAAATCATACAAAATTAAAAGACAAAAAGTAGTAGCCAAATGTTGTGATTACCCATGCCTAAATGCTATTAGTCTTTCATATACTGCCAAAACCACTTTGTTCCACAAAACCAAGCTCTCTCTATAATACATATGCAGGTGTATTTCAGCATCTGCCCCCAGAACAATAATATGAGACCCTTAAAGTCATCTGAATCATAGCAATGTGAAACTTCTGACCAGAAGCACCATAAAAGCCTTGCAATTTAAAATATGCTTTTTCATCTGGCTATGACTGTTATTCCCTCGTCAATCTCCTTTATTCCACATGGTAAGTATGAGAACTGATTGTTCAGTTAACAACGAATATATCCCAACATGACGTGTAGTGTATGCAAAATTACTCTAGATCAAAGGAAACAAATAGGAAAGGATGAGAAGTACATTTTGGATTTTATATATTATTAACACATTACATCATTTATTGCTATAATAATGGTCGCTTTTATAATAGCGGTCAGTCTCTGACCTTTCTACATCAGTGCTGATAGATGAAAATTGTCTGCTGATATTTCACAAAAAGGCCTTGTAGGTAAGTGAGCGGTTAAGGGGGTTGAATTCTTTCAAAGTGTTTTAATTTGAAACAGATGGGGGATGTGCTGAGTTTGCTTTAACAGCAAATGGCAGCAGCAACAGCAAATTAACAGAGCATATGGGAGAGGAATCCACCATGCCTAATTTTAAAATATTGTGAATTTGATATAAAAGCATGTCTCCAATAATAAACACATGTTGCTTTTTTCATTTATTGTACAGTAAAAAGGCAGAAGTGGAAGGAGGACAATATACTTTTTTTAATGCGCAATATGGACAGTTATGGTTGAATTCTTTAGTAACTCTTCAGTGGCTGCTTGGCTGCTTTGCTGTTGTGACCCTAACTGGACACTTTGGTAATTTAAGACATTAAAGCTTTATTTTAGACATAATTTCAGCTCATATATACAAAACACTTAAAATTGTTGATAAAGGAAATTGCTTTGGCTGCACTGCATATCACATGTGTGGTTTAACCATTTTAGACTCCATCCTTTAATCTGGCTCTGGCACTGTTAGAGCTGTGCTGGTGCACCATAAAATCGAGTGAGTTGTGTAATATGTGGGAAAAGCAAGAGGGAAAGATAAGAAGAGCAGTGGAAGAGTGAGAGAAGAGAAAGATAACAATAAAAATGCTATAAATTCATATTTTTCTGGCATACATTCTAGAAGGAGCTCTTAAGCTGTTAATGCCTCATGTGAAAAATTGAAAAACCGAAAAAAAATTCTGTAATGTGACATGGATTTTGTAGTTTGTAAAAATTCATAGATATTGCAAAATTATCACCCACAGTACAGTAATCCAACAACAAGTCACTAGGACTCGTGGTTTTTCTTATTAGCCATTCCATGGTCAAACTATTTTAACTAATGGTCATTTATATTTTTCACTAAGCATTCATAGAAATGCTTTTGAATTCAAATGTTATTTGATAGTATATTAAAATTAAAAGGTCCAAATTAACTTTTAAAAAAGTTAACATTTTGCCATACAAAGCTTTTTTTTTTTAAAACCTTCATATAGTGTCTCAGTTCAACAAGCCAAGGAGCAACCAAAGCAGTTTATAGTTTCCCAATTTGTGCATCCCTTAAGCAATTTTTCCAGCTGTTTCTTTTTCTAACCAAAGGTGACACTGTACTCACTCCCTCTTGCTCTCTCTTTTTGTCTGGGTCTACTGGCTGACATAAAAGGTTGTATGAAAAATTACAACACTCCTGCATATTAGAAGCCCCTGCAAAATAGTTTCCCAGCCTATCCATCATCGCAGGGACACAAGGACCTATTATATGTCTTTGCACGTGCATGTCTATGTTTGGACACTGAAAAGTCATTGTGATAAACATGTCTTTCGTTTGTATATGACTGGTGTGGGTGTACTGTGTGCATAACCTTGCATATGGTATGGTTTCATCTAATGGGACAGTTTACTAGTTAACCTCGTCATGATGAGGGAATCCATCATTTCCTTTAAAGCTACTGTGTTGAAGAGGACGTCTATAAATGTGCACATTCTGTTTACTTTACACATAGGGAACACAAACACACCCATTTTAAGTATGTTGCATCAACCCCATACCCCAAGTACGGATATGTTACCACAGCTATATATGGGATTACAGACAGGATAGATGTGTGATTGCAAGGCCATCACACTATTTCTCTATTAAGCTCTAGTACAGGAGTGTCAAACATAAGGCCCAGAGGCTAAAACTGGCCTGGCAAAGTGTCTGTCGGGGCTGCTAGATGGGTTTGGAAAATATGGAGGTGGTTGAAGTTTATAGCCTTTCCTGCTGGTGAAGACCTCCCCCATAGCTAGTCACACAAAACCAGAGTGATTAAGTAATAGATAAACAGTTAAATGACAGAAAAGTTCCTGTTTTTCACTGTATACTATAAAAATTTTGGTTAAAACAAGAAACTCTTCATCAATCAACAAAAACGTTAGGTTTTATAAATACGGAACAATCTGGGCAGCGAATTACCAGAACATTTTCTGTAATTTTACACATTTATAATGTAGAAAAATTGACACATGCTGTTGAAATTGCACTCGTCCGGCCCACTTAAGATCAAAGTGGGCTGTATGTGGCCCTCGATGTAAAATCACTTTGACATCCCTACTTTAGAAATATAGGTTAACTGGTCTTGAAAGGATTTTGGTGATATTCGAAATGCTGCATCATGTTTTCATGACTTGAGTAAGAAACAGTAGCTCATGTTTTGCTTATCATGCTTTTTTCTTTTTTTTCAAACAACTACGTGTTTGAACTACCATACCTGTGTGCAAGCAACACCATTACTACCTGGCAACTTCTTATTTATGGTTGTTCCTATTTCACAAGAAGACACTTCATTATTGTAATTCACAGACTTTGTGGTTTTAAGGAAGTTTGTCTTTGACATTTGATATATCTTTAAAAGTTTTCATATACGGTAGCCTTTTTTTGCATATTGGCCTTTCACCACTCTCTTTATTTATAGTAAATAACATTAGTGAAGAAGAAGTTAACCCAGAAGTGTTTTGTGTTTAAGGGTTTATTGATTCTGAAAACCTCCCTCAGGTACTTCTCAGTATGGGCCAAGAGTGCAAGTGGGAGAAGATTGCCTTAAGGGCTTTCTAACAGAATTATTTTCTTGTTCTTTTGCATCTAGTTTTCAGGTACACTTTGGTTAGATTTAGGCAAGAAAATTGCTTGGTTAGGTTTAGAACAATCGTGGTTCAGGGTTAAAATAAGTTTAAAAAAATATCTATTTAAAAAAAATCTACAATAATAGCTCAGAGGTTTCATAAGCCCACACCTATGTCCAAAATAAGTAAGTAATAAGTAAGTAAGGAGGCAAGGGAGTGTAGTTTACTATGTAATGATGAAACAGAAACTGTATCTCCAGTAGTTTTTTGGGGGGACAAGCGCCTCTAGATTTCTTAGCAATGAAGCACAATTAGTTGAAAAAGACATGCAAAACATGTAAAGTAGATTTTCATTCTCTTATTAGCCATTGTAATTCAAATCAAACTGATTAACCTTCAATTTTGTTGTTGTTGTTTTTTTTATATGTATGTATTCATTGTTGAAAAACTGAAAGGGCATAAATGACAAAATGCAGTGAATACAATTCACAAACTTTTAACGTAGTATTGTATAACGGAAAAAAAGCATGTTGGCAGATAAAATGTCTTATTATAATACATAAAACATCCTTCTGTCTGTGTTTGTTTCTTTGGTCAACAACTTTTCCTACATGATCAGAACTGGTAAACACATACTGTCACGGTCCTGAGTCAGTGACCCAGTGTTTTGCATCTGTTTAAGTTATATTCTTTGATTATGTATTATTATAATTTATCTTGTTCCCCAGTCAGTCATGTCTCATGTCACTCCTGTCTCTGTGCTCCGTGTTCCCTTTGTTCAGTGTCTAGTCCGTGCCTCTGTCGTGTGCTTCCTGTTTTACTTTGTTAGTCTCATGTCCTTCGTCAGTGTGTCTAGTTTTGCTTCCCCTTGTCGCCTTTTGTCTGATTACTGGCAGCTGTGCTCTCCTCCTGTGTCCCATTCCCTCATTATCCCTCAGTGTATTTAAGCCCTGTGTTGTCCTGTAGTTGTAGAAATGGAGAGAAAGCTGACTAAGAGGATTCAGACTTTGCTGAAGACTAATGGTGGTTATACCAAATATTGACTTTCAGGCTTGTTAGAATTGTATTTATGTACTGTATTTCCATTTATGTTTGCCTATGTTACAATAAATTCTTCCACCTATTTAATTTTTTCCTTGCTTTTATAGAATTTTATCTTGAAAAGTGAAAAGTCATACAAAAGATCAAGTTGCTAAATATAAGAGTTGTGTGTATTTTAGGCTCCTGGATCTCTGGGATCCTAGACTAGAACAATAGGGCTGTGAATAATCTGAAGTTGATGCTATTCATTTTTTTCTTCCAATAGAAAAAGTAAAAATTTATTCATATGTTGATGGAGAGACGATGGGCTCTGATAGGAAATTTCTCAAAAAACTTTGCAAACGAGGAGCAAAAGTGGAGAACTCACTTGACAAAAGTGAGGCTGTTATTGTCTTCTGTCCCATTGTCAGTCGTTTTGAGACGGACATTAATTCAGCTTTATCAAACATCTCAGGTAAACACACGACAATCTATGATAACTTTTTTTTGCTTTGCTTTGGTATTTTTTCTGCACACTGTCACTCGTGCTGTCTATCTGTCTGTCTCAAAGGGGGTAAAAAGGTGATCGTGGTGGCCTTGCATCACACCTATGACCCAAACTACACTGTGCCAAATAACAGAAAGATGGACGACAGACTTGTTGTTAACTGTCTGTTTTATGAGAAGAAAGGACTTCTGTCATGTCCTTGCAACAAAAAGGCAAGGAAGATGGTCTGCAAAGAGGTAATTACACAAGTTACGTTGCTCTTTTTAAGCAAAAAGCGCTGGATACACAGATACAAATAAACATGGATTCATCTGGATTAAGAGTCCTGACAGGGACTAGAAAGAGAGAGCATATTTCTCCTATATTGGCTTCCCTTCATTGGCTTCCTATTAAATCCAGAATTGAATTCAAAATCCTGCTCCTCACATACAAGGTCTTAAATAATCTGGCCCCATCTTATCTTAATGACCTTGTAGTACCATATCACCCTATTAGAGCACTTCTCTCTCGCACTGCAGGCTTACTTGCTGTTCCTAGAGTATTTAAAAGTAGAATGGGAGGCAGAGCCTTCAGTTTTCAGGCCCCTCTTCTGTGGAATCAGCTTCCAGTTTGGATTCGGGAGACAGACACTATCTCTACTTTCAAGATTAGGCTTAAAACTTTCCTTTTTGCTAAAGCATATATTTA
>VVHJ01045228.1:0-10237 GCA_015107715.1 Tylochromis polylepis
ATACAATACAGTAAACTCCAGCACTATTAAATATATTAATTTTAAGTACAGCTATCATTTATGCAACCCTTTGCAATCAGTAATTTGTTTAACTCTGTCTCACATTTGGTTAGCAAGATTACACTTTGTGAATTGCTGGTCGTACTGTCATGGTACTGGGTCTGTGACCCAGTGTTTTGTACTTGTTTAAGTTAATTTTCCTTGATTATGTATTATATGACTTATCCTGTTCCCCAGCCTTGTCTCGTGTGTCTCCTCTGTCCCTGTGCTCTGTGTTCCCTGGTTTAGCGTCATGTCCGTGTCTCTGTCTTGTGCTTCCTGTTTTACTTTGGAGTTTCATGTCTCCCGTCAGTGTGTTTAGTTTTGCTTCCCCTTGTCTTGTCATGCTTAATTACTCCCAGCTGTGCTCTCCTCCTGTGTCCTATTCCCTCGTTATCCCTCAGTGTATTTAAGCCCTGTGTTTCCTTTGCTTTTTGTCGCGTCGTACCCTCTCCATGCTGTGTGTCATCTCCGTGCTCCCCGAGGTCCCAGTTCTCAGTTCTCAGTGTTAATTCTTAGTTTTCATATTCAGGATCTGATTTGTTTTTTGAGTTTATTTCATAGTATAAGTTTTTCCAGCAATAAAAGCTGCACCTTGAGTTTATCCGTCTGAGTGTTTTGCATTTGGGTCCTACATCCTGCCTGCCGCACAGCGAACCATGACACTGGTAGAGATGGAGGCTACAATACTATACACCTCACTGCTCATTACTGCCTTTGTTACCCATTGAAGCGCAGGCTCTGGCTGCTGGGCTGGGTTCTGCATACATTCACCTGGGTTCTTCACTAGCTTTGTGTAAACATGCTATCTGTGCAGATGCTTGCAAAGAGTCCATGTTGTGTGAGCAGTATAATGCAGTTGTTTCAGGACATACCTGACATGACAGTGAGATAACCGTAACTTTAATGTGATTCTTCAAGTTAATGCAGTAAACCTTTACAATACTGTGTTAATTAAAAATGCAATGTGATTATGTGTTACTGTGTAGCACTTTGTATACCCAACACTTACATACACAGGCACATTATGAAAAAGTTACAAGAAAAACATTTGTATTTGAATGCCAAAATACAGTGAAATTGCAATGGTACTTTTCATAACTGTATGCTGTGACTTAGCTGGATCTCTTGTGATGATGCCACAAATTGTTTCCTTTTAGTGTTACAATATTGACTCCACAGTAATTTCTCTGGAAAAGGCGGTCATTCACTTGCGAATATGAAATCAGTCCCTCCAGCAAAGCTTTTAAGCCCTTAACTTCAAATCTCTCGCTACCCTTGGCTTTCCTCTGGAGAATGCAGCTGACATCTTTATTCCCACAGCTTCGCATGCAGTCCAATTTCTCAGGGGATTCAGACAGAAAGAGACAAGCAGAGCGGATAATCGCAAGAAAAAGAGTTTAAGAGATTAATTTTTTTTTTCTCCCCTTTATCATGATTGCAACCTTTACTAGAGTTTATGTGTGTGAGAGAGAAATAGCGACAAAGGAACAAATGAAGATGATTAGATGAAAAGGACAGACCAAGTCTACAGTAGAATATATGATTAGTAGTTGTGTTGACAAAGTGCTTTTTTTGTTTGGAAGAATCCCAACTGTGCCCCAGTGTAAGCCTGAAGAGCTGTAACAGCATTTATTTCCCCAGAATAACATTCAAACAATGCTTTGTCAACATTCAAGGCTGATTGTTTTCTTTAAAGGTGTTTGTTAATGCGAAAATAAAAAAATAAAAAAAATACAGTTATAAGTAAACTCTAATGATATTGCAGCTGTATTGTAACCATTTAAACCTAGTTTATCACACTCAAAGCAATTTTCCTAGTGAGAGATAGTTGTGCCTCTGTTGGCTGATTTGTTACCGAAAGTAATAAAATTAGATTTGCTTGCAACAGAGCGATCTGGGAGGCTATTAAGTAAAGCCGTAAGGAGGTGTATGCACATTTACAATCCAGGCTGGGTGCTCCAAAATAGTAAAGGAGAGACATTTAGAAAGAGAAATGATGGCCATTCACTGGATTGATCCCCGTCTTACTGGTTTAATCAACAACACTGCATCATAGCTTGAGCTTTGTCGAGTGAACATCCCAGTATGAGTTACACCCGTCTGTGTGTTTGTTGTTTACTTCACTTTAAAATGCTACTCAAAATACCACGAACCATACATCAGTACAAAATGAATGTTTTAAATTCTGCCTTTTCTAGATTGTAGAGACCGATAAACACAAAGAGCACAGCAGCATTTTGATTTTTAACATCATATAACTTTGATATTCTTTACTGTGTAATGTTTTAATCAAGTTAACACACAGTGAACATGCATAACAACTGTAGCATGCATATGTATAGCTCATATAATGTTAAGCACCAGATACAAAGGTAACCAATTAGCAACACATGTTGCTAAATACACTTGTCAGTGCATTTTGGATGTAGGCAAAGTTCTGCAAGAAATCCCATCTCAGCCTCAATTGTACCAAATTTCATGGCAGCTTATCCATTTTTTTTTCAGTTTGTAAAACAGCCAACACTGCTGTCTCTAAAGGCATGCCACTCTCACTGCTAAGAAAAGAAATTCTTTCCACTTTGCACATCAGACTATTTTATTTTTTATTTTCGTTCTTTTTTTTTTTAAACAGGTCCACACGGGACAGTGAGGATGAAGACGACGAAGACAGGCGAGGGCGAAGCTGCACTCTGCAGTACCAGCATGCCATGGTCAAAGTCCTGACTCATTTTATAGCCGAGTCAGCTGATCCTCGAGGCCAGACCAGCTACATGCTGGGCACCGACTGGCAGGTGGACATTACAGAGCTTGTTTGGGACTTCCTCAAAGTAGAGAATGCACAGGTTGCACAGCTGTTGGACAAGAAGATACTAGTGGGCCTTGACACAGGCATGACCACTATTCAGGTATACGAAGAATCTGTATCTGTATCAGTATCTGTTATGACAACAGTTGTTACAGGTGTTGTCTAAAATTACATTTGTTCCAACAAGACAAAATCTGAATGTTAATCAATCAGGGGGTTTTATTAACACATAATAATCATAAAATCATTATCTTAAGTGTACATGCAACCAAAATACAATTTGTACACCAGCTGTCTTGATTCAGTTTAACTTCAAAGTACAGTCCAAGTCTTAATGGACACGACTGTGATGTGCTTGATGCAACATGGTTCCCAAATCACCAGAAACTTGGTACAGTGTTATCATAATAAATAGAAAGAAAACAAACTGTTAAAAGTGGTGGTCCCTAAAAACTAATACTCGGTAGGCTTCTTTCAAACTGCATTTTATGATTTTATAAATCTAATTTTACTGTAATGCTCCACTTTGGTCAGTTCTTCCCTAATTTAAACCATATCAATGTTGCCTCTGATTTCAAATAGGTACTAGCCATTTATCCTTCTTCTACCCTGAATACCTGCTTTGTTAACAGCAGTAAGAGATCCAGAAACAGCTCAAGTGAAATACTGTCATTCAGTGTGCAATTCTGCCATTGCAAGAATCTTTCAGAACTCCAGCTATATTTGTGTTGGAAGATCAGTGCTTCCTTTTAATCCTCTTTACTCAAGTAATTGTGCAAATCTCAAAATCTGTTGTATAGATGCACACACAGAAGCTATTTGAGGTTGGCAAAGATTTGTTTTAATACAGAACAGTATAATATGGTGGTTATTCTAATGAGTCAAAAATAATACTGTAGTGATTTTATTAGTGATTTAAGTACAACCAGTTGGGAAATACACTTCTATGCCTCTGCACTCATCACAGGCATAGCAGTCATGGTAATTTTGGGCTTTTTATGATTTCTCTGAACTGGTCTTTTTCCAGAGTGGAATGATTATACATACATCTTTAATGACTTTAAAAAATAATTTGGTGCACAGCTTTGAATCTATTTAGGATTTTCTCTAATCCACACAGGGTCATAATTCTACATGCAGGTTCAAATATATATGTACACTCGCTTAAATCTTCTAATAAGGTGCTGAAGGTGAGATGAGACACCACTTTGTCAAGGTCTGGAAGAAAGAAGCCCCGAATTGTTACCCTCAGATGAGAGAAAGATGAGAAACATTATGCTAATGTTTTGCTCCTAATGGTACTGGTACATTGCACAAAGTGGATGGAATAATGAAGAAGTATTTCTACCTCTAAAGTCTTCAATTTTAGGTCAGTTCAACAGCTAGTTGGACACAACTGAGTGTATCAGTAGGACAATGATCCCAAACAATCATGGAAACTAGTTTTGGAATGAATGAAGCAGGCAAATACTAAGCTTCTAGAATGTCCTTCACAAACCCCAAAATTGTGGACTTTCCTTTAAAGCTGTTGGATATTTGATCACTCTTCTTCTACCAAGAAGAGTGATCAAATATCCAACCAGAAGCTTGTTGATGTCTACCAAAACCATCTGGCCTTGCTAAGAGACATTTAATCATATATTAGTGTGATGTATGTGTATATTTGAGCCTGTAGGTAAACTTTATCCCTTTGTTGATTAGACAAAATCCAAAATAACTTCAAACTTGCGCACCCAATTCTTGTTTGTTTTTTTTAATCATTAAAGATGCTTTGGGTATAATCATTCCACTCTGGAAGAGGAACAGTTCAAAGAAATCATTAAAAGCCCCAAATTACCATGACATTCATGCCTGTAATGAGCATAAATTTCTGACCACAGCTGTATGAGTTTGGGTGTAGCATTCATCCATCCCATTCGCATAAAAGCAACATCTCAGGGATACTTCTTTTTATAACTTCGTGGTCAACTCTGAAGTCTCTTTGCCTGGCTCAAGAATTTATGCACTAATTAGGAAAAACTTACATCAGAATAAATGCTGAATTGGTAACCTTTTATATTTACCAGTCAATGGTGAAATCTGATGCCATAACTGTAGCCTGATGCGCATTGGCGGTTCTGTAAATCTGCCAGGCTGAAACTGTGCTTGAAGCATTCATGTTTTAAAATTTGTTGCTTCTCTGTAGCAACAGCCATGACTGCTGTCATGGTTACAGCTCTGTACCCTGTCAGAATCTTTAAACATAATTACATTTAGTATGTTTTACTACAAATTCTTAGAAATGAATGTGTTCACAGCCAGACAACAACAAGGTGGTAATTCTAGATAGGTGGTAGTTCTGAATATCTCAAACTAATTAGAGCTCACATGGCTTAACTTTGGTACATTATTCTCTCTAGAGGAAAACATGTCAGAATAACACACGGTGGAAACATGTTGCTTAGCCCGGGGACAGTAACAATTGTGAATGTTGCTGCTGCAGTTTGACTAGTACCTCCCTTTGACCAGAGCAGACAGGTGATTACTGGCGTGTCACAGCCTGCACTTCAGGCTCTCTGTAGTGAGTGGGTCCTCTCCCCTCAGCCCTATGCTTTGTCAGGCTCTTCACACTAACTGGATGAATATCAGCCTCCTAATGACATCTGTGAGAGTGGGATCTGTTTCCTGGCTCTGAGTACTCATCCGTCTGTTTCTGTGCAGAGATATGTTCAATCCCCAAACACCCCAAACCTGAAAATATAAGCACCAACCGGAAAACACGACTAGCACGAGGGTCTGACAGCTGACTGCCTGTGCCATGCATCATACTGATGAGAGATACGGCACATGGATGAGGATAAGCATGTATTCTTCTGTTTTGGGGTTAAAGTGTGCCTCTTTTTTAGATTACCAGTATTAGTCAAAGGGAATGGATTCTTACCTACATGAGGTACGAGGGTTGGATGGCATCCAAGTTGAGTTGTTTTTTGATCTACCCAGCCTGAGTAGCGAGAGATAAAATAAAAAAAGTGTGTTTTGTGTATCGTTTTGCATATTGCGGAGGAGCATACAAGTCTTTTATGTTAGATGAAACCCTTGGAAAGACATTTTCTCTGCTTCACCTATAACTCACAGTAATCCCTCCCTTTTTTTTGTCAAATCAGTGACATCTTCACAGCCAAATGCTCACTGATGTGTTGTTTTTGCATTTCACTTG
Source organism: Tylochromis polylepis (assembly GCA_015107715.1). NCBI lineage: Eukaryota > Metazoa > Chordata > Actinopteri > Cichliformes > Cichlidae > Tylochromis > Tylochromis polylepis. The sequence continues at coordinate 6,045 of VVHJ01045228.1, forward strand.
CCAGAAATCACTTGTCAGTCAAACAATATGACCAATGTGGATTTTCTGTTAATGAAGTTTTTCGTTGTTTTCTTTCCGCTCTATTCATTTCTGTTTGCTGTTGCTGCTGATTTCTCTTGGGAAAGACCTCCCAGGCCTCAGTCTTTAAAGCAGGAAATTATAAAGCTTTCATGAACAGGCTATAAACTAGGTTGAGTCACTGCTGTGGAGTAGCAGCTGTAATTGTTCATACCAAATGTGGCAGGTTACTGTGTGACATGCATGTATTTGTGAGGAATACTGTCAAAGAAAAATATAATTATTTGCCTATTTTACTTTAACGTCTCAATGGTAATCTGTCATCTCTCTCCTGTTTTTTCTTCACTTTTTCTGGTTTTGCACCCTTTAGGTGTTGTCTCCTTTATCTGACTCAATCCTGGCAGAGAAGACTATCACAGTGGTGGATGACAAAGTGACCATCACAGAGTTGGGGGTCCAGTTGGTGACAGGCCTTTCCATGAGCCTGCAGCTCAGTCCGGGAAGTAACCGGGCCATCCTGGCTACTACAACCACACAGGAAGTCCTGCAGAGCCTCAAACAGGTCAGGATGCTGTAATAAATTAAAAGTAACAAAACTACATTAAATATGCTTAAGGATTATTGGCTCACAAGTTCGAGAACATATTGTCTAATTGAATTAGCAAGTTCATCTAAAGATATACACTCACTTGCCATTTTATTAGGTGCATCTTGGTAATACTGGCCTGGACCTCCTTTCAAGGACCTTTCCTCCTTTTGCCTTCAGAACTGCACAATTTTTCAAGGCATGGATTCAGTAAGGTGCTAGGAAACATTCCTCTGAGATTGTGGTCCATATTAACATGACAGCATCACACAGTCGCTGCAGATTTGTCAGCTGCACATCCTTGATCCAAATGTGCTGTTCCACCAAATCCCAAAAAAGCTGTCTTAGATTGAGATCTGGTGACTGTGAAGAGCATTAGAGTACAGTGAACTCGCCGTCATGTTTAAGAACCAGTTTGGATTTATTTGAGTCTTGTGACATGGTGTGTTATCCTGCTGGAAGCAGCCATCAGAAGATGGACACATTGTGGTCATAAATGGATGGACATGGTCAGCAGCAATACTCAGGTAGGCTGCTGTGTTTAAGTGATGCTCAGTTGGTACTAAGGAGCCCAAAATGTGCCCAGAAAATATCCCCCATTCCAATATACCACCAGCAGCCTGAATTGTTAATAAAAGACATGATGGATCCATTTGCTCATATTGTTTATCCAAATTCTCACACTAACAGCAGAAATTGAGACTCATCATTACAGGCAACATTTTTCCAGCCTTCTATTGCCTTATTTTGGCAAGCCAGAGTGAATTATGTGAAAAATGTTCACATGGCTCTATGGGGAAAGGAGAAAATCTGAAAACCTGATTGTAAAACTTCATAAAGATAGAAAAAGATATTTTAGTTGACTGATGACCAAAGAAAACATGACTTGAAACACATTCCGCTGCAATCAGGGGGGAATATAAAGAGCCACATGCAACTCATCAGATCTGCATTGGCCACTGTCCTAAAATGACACAGTGGACATTGCAATACTTGCACAAAAAACAGACAAGTGCTTCAAAGATGCTGCAGGGGTTATCAACTGGAATCGACAGTGTGAAATAGCTTGCATAATGTCAACAGGTATGCTCCTTGGCACAAAATATTAGATGCAGTTATATATAATTATATCCATTTAAACTGTTTAAATACCCTACTATTCAGCTTAGAGGTAATGTAGTTACTGGAAGTGATTCAGTTTTGACATTTACAGTATCTTTGTTGCATACAGAAAGTGGAGGTGTTTTAATAAGATAATTGCTCAGTAAGCCAATGAGTAATCATTAATCAACTGTGATTTTCTATTAATCATGTTATCAGTTATCCATCAAAATCAAATATTTGATAGTTGAAGCTCCTCAAATATAATTTTCTTTGTCATACCTAATATCTTATTATCGCTTTTCCATTTCCTTAAGCTGCAGAAAATTATAGTCAACACTTTCATGTGTTTTAACAGATAAAATGATTAATGGATAAAATGAGTGGATAATCAGCAGGTTACCAGAAAAAGAAGATAATAATTTGGTGCAGCCCCATGTATAAGAGACTTCAATGTGATTTTGCTTAACACCTCATTTCTCTCAGAGCCTCCTTCACAGAAGTGAGCGGTGATTCTTTTCTACTAGATGAAAATTATTCACAGGCCATTTAGACAGATCTGATTAAGGCAGATAATTATGTTCATTTGTTTTACAATGGCAATTATTATCACCTAGAATATTAAATTACTCTTAATTAGATGAAAGAAATGTTTATAAATATCAGCTGAAGCCAAAAGTGCTCAGTCGCCAACTCAAATACTTCTAGCTTGCATTGCACACTGTTAGGGTCTCTATAATGTTACATTTTTTGTTTGCATTACGCTATCCCTAACTGTCTTGATATGGCAGTTATAGGAGGGTCTAAATCTGCAAAAGAATAATAAAATAAATGTGAGATTATAAAAAGTTATCTATATGAGGAGCTGGATACGTCTACATCTTATTGTCATGGCTTCCAAAGCTTGTGAGCATAGTGCAGCCAGAGGGCTAGCAGTCCATTGGCATAGCTTCTTTTAACATTTAAGCTGGTGGGCAAGCCCATAGCTTCCGGCTGGCAGCTTGATCCTTCAATGAACAGCAAAAACAATACAAAAATGGAAAACTGCTAAGCTAAAAAGCTTTTTCATTTACTTCTATTTGTATTTCTTCTTTTTTAATTCATTTTGTTCTATTATTTACTTCTCTGAATAGATGTACATTTTTTTCTACTATGTCTTGGCTGGTCTGTTCTTTTTATGGCACTCATATATTAACTCTAAGGCTTGAAAGCATGTAACGCAGTGCTTCTCTTTGGTTATCTAATGGAAACAGAAGTTTAATCTCAGAGCAAGCTTAAGCAACACCACAGTACTGTACAAAATTTTGACTTAAAATCCAAACTTTGCAATTCTGTCATGTTTGCTTTTCTTTATAATTTGCTGCAGCTACTCTCGCTGTGGCTTCTTTGATCAAGCCCTCCAATGAACTCTCTGAGCCCAGCACCATTCCACTTCACCCTTTTTTCTGACTGAGGGCATGAAGGCTATTTATCAGCTCTATCTTCTTGCATAGAGTGTGGGGATAAGCAGGCAGCACTGCGATTGTAAGACCTCTGGTGTTAGTAATATAAGGAGCATTGACAGATCACTGTGGGGATCTATATACTTGTGCGCCTTTGGGGGATTTGTCTCTTGGCGATATTAAAATGCAAATTGTGAAACTGCAGTAGTAGGCGGCCTCACGACACCCATGTATGGCAAAGCCTCAGTGGCATGAACAATATTTAAAGTAACTGTTTGATCTTTTCTGCCCCTTGGCTGAGAGAAAATAGCTGCTGAGGTAGCTTAACCACAACTTAGTGAGCTTGACTAAAGGAACACTGAATCCAAATTATCATTATGTGGCTCATTTTAACAATTCACTATACTCCCATAAGTTAAAGCCAGCAGAAACAAGCAAGGGGAGTTTCAGAGCTAACCTGCTGAAAATGATCCGTTTCCATGAAATTATGCTCTATGCAGTATTTTAGATTTAGATAGCCTTTATTGTCATTATACAAAGTACAAGTACAAGGTACAATGAAATTGGAGTGCTACTCCCTTTGGTGCTCAACAAAAAAGAATAATAAAGAGAAATCAAAATATAAACATAAAACCAACCATAAAATCTAGACAATAAAAATAAGAATATTGAAAACAATTTCTTATGCAAGTCGCAAGTAGCAGCAATGAGATCAATAAGAAGTGCAAAGACAGTGAGCGAACAATGAGCAGCAATGAGCAGACAATGATTCTGTGCAAGTAGTGCAATAAGATCAATATCATCAATATGATCGATATGATCTTTATGTGTGTCTTTATATGTGTGTGTCTCAGGTGGGTCGGTTTACCGTGTTTTTTAGTTTGTTTATTTCGGTGGTAGCTCTTGGAAAGAAACTATCCCTAAATCTATTTGTCCTTGTTTTATGGGATCTGTACCATCTGCCTGACGGTAACAGGTCAAACAGCTTTTTGCTTGGATGTGATGAGTCCTTGATAATATTTCCAGCTCTGCTGAGGTAGCGTGTG
>VVHJ01045231.1:0-10791 GCA_015107715.1 Tylochromis polylepis
TAAAGGATGTGAAAGACGTACTGCGCTCTGGGCTTTTATTCTGAAAGGCTGATTCTGCTCTGTGCTGCTTTCTGGTAGTGAAAAATTCTTTCAAAGTTAAAGAGAAAATTTGTAAGATGGAAAAAAAAATGTAAACTTCATAAAGGGGGAGGTGGTGACGTAAGATCACCTCAGTTTAAGGAAAAATGTTTTTAAGAATTTGTAACTTTTATCTGTATGTCAAAAAACTTATGAAATAATTTTCAAATGTAAGATCGTATATATCTTTGAAATTTATAAGATATACAGAATTTTGGGAAAATGAGCAAGAAAATGTTTAATAAAATTTTGTTATAAAGGTTCCATACGAAATGAACTGAAAATAAATGTAAGCTTTAAAGGACGAAGTCAGTTTGACAAGAAAAATAATTTTTATTGTAAGAATGAAAACACTGAATAGATGACAGGAAACCAAAAATCAGGAGCTAAACAAGGCTAAAAAAAACAAAACGGATTATAATAAACTTTATTCAGCTCGCTGTACAACTTTGACTTTATTGCACAAAAAAGAAAAACTCGAACATTTAAGCTACAAAATCCTGCAAAACACACAAAGACCTGTCCAAGTAGTGTTAAAGCTACAGCAGATTATTAAATATGGAATCATCCAGAAAGCAGGAAACCTGCTCCGTCTCTGTACAGTGTCCCGTCGTGCCCAAAATTCAGTGTTTCTGTTTGCATTCAGAAAGCACATTTTAAAAGAAAACTGCTATAATAAATATATTAAAGAAAGTCCTTTCATAATATTAAAGTTATAACTGGTATAATAGTCAGTTAAAAAAGAGCAGATTTTATTTTCAATTTAAAAATCTGATCTTTTTCTGAGTGCCACTGCCATAAACGCTCATGGGTGTTTGGTGATGTCATATTGTGTGACACGAGCAAAGCAGCAACCATGAAACAGTGTAAACAAAAACATCCACCTGCATGCTTCCTGTCTGCACAGGAAGTGGGGAAGTGTGACGTTTGAACGTTAACACTGTGGCCTGTGAACGCCGTTAGCTCCAAACGAGGACTGCTTCATCCCCTTTCAGCACAGACGTTCACAGTAAACATGAGCTCGTTCAGCTCAGGCTGCTCTGAACACTCAGTGTCGCCGTTTTTTTACGCTCTGGATCTGGATGATGTCACTGAGAGGGGAAAAACCCAACTCACTTGTTTCCAAAAGCAGCCAATCAGAAAAAAGCCAGCTTAAACATGGAAGGACCTGAAACGGCTTGTGTCAGACAGGCTGGCTGCACTGAGGTGCGGTGTCAGGCAAAGAAGGATAATTATGAACTGGGAATCATGCAAAGCTGCTGTGGGAGAATCAAAACACAGAGCTGGAAATGAGCAGAAGAGTTTCAACTTTCATTAACAAGAGGCTATTTATGTAAACTTTATTGTTTCCAGCTGTGCTCGTGGCTCTTCACTCAACTGTCCAGTGAAAGGCCAGAACAGACCGACGTGGGAAGCGTGTTATGGCCGTGTGACCTTTGACACTGAAGCCGTCTACAGGCCGGACATTACATCTGTGACGTTACTCAGAGTAAAGACTGAATGAGCGCGGCTGCAGCTGTTAACGATCAGTTAATTATATATTTGGGTGAAACATTTATAAATGTTTCAGTGTTCATCACATCACTGACGTACGAGCCCCAAAGACTCAAATAAAAATACGGAAAATCCCATTTGAAGACTTATCTCGTCACTTTGGATTCATTATTTATTTTGCAACTTTTTTTTTTCCTTCTGGATCAAAAAATTAAATCCTGTCTTTTGTTTTATTTCCAGTTAACTGGTTATATGAACTGTAACGACTATAGTATGTTGTTATACATGTTGTAGTTTTGTCGCACTTGAAAACGAGACCTCGTGTCTCAGTGAGATTTACCTGCTTAATTAAAGGTAAAATAAAAAAAATAATAACAATAATAATAATAATAAACATCCTTGTGGATAAAAACTGAAGCGTGTCAGCAGGAAACACCCAATCACAGCGCTCAGCAGCTGCTTCAGACTCCTCCCTCTGAACTGGCTCCTCCCACTGCACTTTGCGTTTTAAATTTGACCTCTCTGGGTTTCTGTGTCATGGCCCTGAAGCGCTTCACTCAAAGTGAGCTCGTCCCTCAGGTAAGTTTTGTTAGGTCACATGAGCTAAGAGTGATGAACTTAAATTAAGTGAAGAATAACAGGAACGTCAGCCAATCACAGCAAGTCATGGTGACATCACCATCATGGCTTCAGAAACATGACAAAGACTACAGACAGGGTTTAAGGTGGCGCTTTCTATAAGTTATCAGTCAGCAGGTGAGCTGACCTAGAAACAACCTGAGCAGAAACAACCAGGTAACAGCCACGCCCAGCTTCCTCTCTCTCTTACATCACTACCTGCGGTCTGAGGACCAGCGCAGGAAACAATCTTTGTGCATTGCATCAACAAAAGGCAGCAGTCCAGCAGGATAACAAGGAGGGGAGTGAGGTGGGCAGAGCTTCGTCTCAGATGTAAAACTGGTGAGCGGCCAGGTTGTCCATGAAGGGCTGAACCAAGAAGTCCGTGGAGAAGTAGAAGACGAGGCCGAAGGTGATGGAGATGGGCAGCGCCGGCAGAGCCTTCTTAAAGATGGCCAGCAGCAGCAGAGTGAGGCACAGACCCTGAGACGCACAGGTGAGGACAGGTGAGACAGAGGTACAGGTGTGCTCAGGTGCTTCAAAAGTATGTGGACAGTGATGTGTGTTTTAAGTGAGGAAGTCCTGCGTGTTTGACGATGGCCTGCACAGCTCGCAGCCTCCTGAAGCTTCCCTTATACGACTTTTACATATTTGATGTTGGCTCCTGTTGATCTCAGGCAGAAACATTTTATTTTTCATGTTTTATTAAACTCACCTATGTGTGATCGTAGATGGTGTGATGACAGAGAACAGACATGCTGTAACTCAGAGCTGTGAGGAGGAGGCGGAGCCAAGACAAAATGACGCCGCCACAGTGGATGAGCGGCATTGTGTCAGCGCGGGATTTCTCTTTCTTAGAGACATCGAGAGCCTTCGTCATTGTAATCTCGAAGGATTGGTCTCGACTGATTGAACTGGTTGTAACTGGGAACCACTGCATTCAGATCCTGAGTTGTGTTAGCTGCGCTGTGAAGCCCGGCCCTCACTCTGGTTTCCTGATTTCTGTCTGGTATGATCAGAGAGCAGCTGTCTGTGGTTGTGGCCGGCATGGTTTCATCTAAAAAAAACTGTTTCAACCCAACCTCAGTTCGGGACAGTTTCAGTAAATATGTATCATCAGAGTAAAAGAAGAAATCTTCGTATGTCTTGATGCATGCTCAATCTGCCAGGTAAGTAAATCCCAAAAAGTTGATTCTGTTCATCTGGACGTAGCGTTTTCAGTGGGAGAAACGTTTCAAGGAACTGTCCTCACAGCCCATTGTTCTCCAGTGGGCTGGTTTCAGTCATTATGCAAATCTGCTGTTTATAAGGTTGGGGAAAGCTGCAGTCAGCTGAGACTGAAGAAATCACTTGGATGAGTGACGAAACGTTTCTCCCACTGAAAAAGGCAACATCCAGATGAACAGAATCAACTTTTGGGAAATCCTCGTATGGTTGGTGTGCGTTGTTACTCTGACCCAGCTCAGGCGTGTCACCTGATCCTCCTCACAGCTCTGAGTCCTGCCTCCCCCACCCTCAGCTTCCTGCTGTACAGATATGCGTTTAAATGTGAGTCAGTCCAAAACAGAGGACACGCCAAGGTTTTGTTTCTTAGTTTGTTTTACAGTGACCGCACCTTTCTCAGATCTTACTAAATCAAAGTTAAGACTCTAAAGCTGAAGAAACTATTTGATTTTTGGCCACAGAATCATAACATCTGCACAGAAAAGATATTATAACTTCTCCTCTTTGTGGCCACGAAGCTGTAATTCTTCTGTCAGCGTGAGCCCACGCCTGGCATCACGGATGCCTGGCATCAGATTTTTGGCACACCTGATCCAGGTTGGTGTGACTGTAGATACTGAGAGTTTGTTCTGGCGTAGACATTAGGGAGTCAAAAGTAAAACTTACGATAAGAATGGCAACGAAGCAGGCGAGCGTCGTGTTCCAGTCGCCCCCGGTGGCTGCAGCTTTTCCAACCAAAACGCTGTAGAAGATGAAATCGCCGAGGCCTAGCTTCACGCCCCCTGTACACACAGACAATAGACATGCGTTAAAGAACGGCACACCGCCATTAACCTCAGACAGCTGAGCAACAGTGGACTCACTGTCCTCCTCCATCTCGTCCTCTGGAAGCAACCTGGAGTGTCTGCTGGGAGGCTCCACCCTCCCGTTGCTCTGCTCCGCCTCCTCATCTGAAAAATAAAATAGCATCCAAGCAGCAGTATTAGTTCTGTGGATGAACACACAAATGTGGAGATCTTATGGCGTGATACTGGACCTGGTTCAGAGCCCTGAGTCTCATCGGGGCTCGCCATCCCCACCGTCCACACCATGGCGGCTGAACACAGAACAAAATGAAAGGTGATGTCATTGGGTCGTGGCGCTGTGCTTCCTTATATATGGACGGTTTTAGATTCAACCCGCATGTTCGTGATCACCTCAGGATGTAAGAGCGCAGCAGCGGCTCAACGCGAGACTGAATCTGGTTTAATTATACTGGAGGTTAACATGTGACAGCAGCGTCACAATTCCACTGCAGGATCTCTAATGGGACTGTAAGCACCGTGACGGGAATATCTAAACGGCTGATTTATGAGTCTGAAGTTTATCAGTTTCTTATCAGGTGTGATCTAAAGGTTACAGGAAGTGCTTCACAAAAATAAAAACTTTTTGTTTCCAAGTTTCCCTTCGAGGTCATCTCCGAAGCACTTCCTCAGAGTGCTCTGAGACCTCAGACGTGCAGACAGGAGGTGAGCAGAGCCTACAGGTGTGCAGAAGAAGGCCTTGAAGGTGATATCTCACAAGTTTAGGTCAGGTTTGACTTTTAGGAACACGTTCCTGAAACCTTTAGATTCCTCCTTATAACAATCAGAGAAAGAAAAAAAAAATCACAAACATTTACATTACAATCGAAAATGACCCAGAACATTACATAAACTACAGAGCTGTTATTGATCGCCTCTGATCGATAACAGCTTCTCACTACTGGAAGGACTCACAGGAGTAGATGAGGGCGGGGAAGATGGGCTCATTACGTTCCTGAGCCGTTTCCACCAACATCCTGAGAGGACCTTTAGGACTGAGGACGGCCACCAGGTCTGCAACAGCACAAACAACCTGAGCAAAGCATGATGGGAAAACCGAGAGCAGGACCACTGCCTGGAGCTGGCAGGGAACTCTCCACAACCCCTCCCCCACCTCCAGGTCTGAAGCCTCCACTCACCGTAGATGGAGATAGCACCCAGGATGACCCAGGCCGACCACTCGGGCAGGTATTTGATGAAGACGAGGGCCATGAGGGCGCTGATGAGGATCAGGTAGGCCTGCTGCAGCTGGAGCGGGCCCTTCCAGTGGATACAGATCATCCCCACTGCCCCGAAGTTCCAGATGATCACGCCCACTGTCGGGTAGTCCATCGCCAGGTTGTACGTCTTAAACACCTCCCTGGAAATCGGGAAAAGCAACGCGAGCATTGAGACACTCTCTGACAAACATTCTGTATCACTGTGTATCTGTATATCTGTGGTGTCAGTATAGTTATCCAATCACAGGACTCACCCCAGGTACATGAAGCTGAACCAGAAGAGCAGCATGAGGGAAGACAGGATGAGCCAGCCGTGGATGAACTGAACAAACATCAAAGTGTCACTTCCTGTACAGCACACACTGGTCCTGCTCTCCCACCGGCCTCGAATGCAACACTAGTCTATCATACAGATGGAGTAACTAAAGGTGGGTCTCTCCCTCAGTAACACAATAAGCAGCAATGCTCGGTGTGCTCATTACATCACATGTAAGTATTTTAAGGTGCGCATCATTTCCTGAAATGGACGTCAGTGGAATGAACGTTCTTTCAAAGTGCATTACAAACATTTTACCAGCATTGAGGGAGGAGGAGTTTTCTGGGGGAGATCGGCTTTCTGTTTCCACTAAAAACAGGCTGCATGACATCACATGTGACACCACAGCACATCTGCACTCAGCAGAATCCTCGGACCATCTCCTTCCTCTGTATTCAGCAGGAGAGACAGGGTGAATATGAGGAGGAGGAGCTCACCTTGTAGCAGCGATACTTGTACAGGACGACCAGGAAGATGGTCATGACCACGATGACGCTGATCATGATGATGGTGTTCAGGACGGAGTTGAGGAGGCGGCGGCCGACGGAGGAGGTGTTCTCCGTGAACGGCGTGTAGATCCTGCAGAGACAAACATCACAGTTAGCTGCGAGGGGAGGAGCCGGCGGCGTGCGGCGGCTGGAGCGAGGACCTACAGCTGCTGGTCTGTCTTCTCCGTGTAGAAGCTCACGGACTTGATGGTGGCGACCACGACGACCATGCACAGGGTGACGGGGATGAAGAGCATGATGACGTGCTTGGCGCCATACTTCAGGGTCAGCTCTTCTTCCTCAGCTTCCACCTCCTGATCTGACCCGCCACCGCCATCTGCAGCAGCCGTACCCGGCCTCCTGCTTAACCCCCCCTGCACCAACAGAGGGCGACACTCAGCGTCAGCGCAGCAGAAGACATGGGAATGAAACAGTGAAGAGACTCAGCGAACGGAAACTGACCTTTAACCTTTTGGTTGGCGTGCCGTTGGGGGGCGTGAGGTCTGAGTCTGGTATGTAGGAGGGGAGCGCGGGAGACTCCGACCGGACCAAGGCCGACCTTTCGTTGTAGATGTCATCGTCGCTGTCGGAGGCGTTCATGGCCGTCTGTATCTGCAACAACAGGAAACAGCACAAATAATCTGACAGAGCAAAAAACCGACGCAGGAACACAATGACAGTCTACGCCTGCGTCCGGGTCCATTTCTGACCACGAGAAACCTGCCTACGCTTTTTTTGAGAAACGTTTATTAACCAGCAGAGAGGTCTGCAGCTGAGACCTGCAGTTCCTCTGGCGTCCAGCAGGGGCAGCAGTGAGTCAGCCCCACAGACTTTGGTCTCTGTAGATGATTTCCTGCTGCAGGGCACCTGTACACGATGCTTTTGGAGCTCACCTGTTTAAATCGCATTCAAGCTTAAAGTTTGCATTATTATGGGCGTGGCCTCTTTAACTGACAGGTGGCTGTAGCTGCTAGCTGTCTGCCTGAGTTGTCCCTCTGATGGACTCGTGTCCATCGGAGCATCTTCAGCTCGACTCCACCGTCTCCAACCTTCCTTCGTCACACTCGTCTCCACCTCTCTGTGGATGGTGGAGCCCAGGTATTCTAACCTCCACCTCCACCTGTCTCTGTCCTCATACATGTCCAGCCCCACCTGTCACCTGCAGTTCCGAGCTCCTCTGAGTGAACGGGGTGTTCTAGGAATCCATCCTACCTGACAAACCATCCTACCCCTTGTTTCTGCGCATGTGCACAACATGGTTAGGATTAGGGGTGGGCTTAAGGTTATTATCCTACGGGTAGGACGGTTTGCCAAAGCAGGACGTTTTGTCAGAACACCGGTGCTCCTTGCGGTTCATCACTTTAAACGTGGGCTCATTTTTTCTCCTCCGCTGATGAATTCACGGGATTACCGGATCTGTCCACTTCAAACCAGACCGGCTTCGGTGCGACTGACTGCGGCATAAAGTACGCCGTTTCCACTGTGACCTGCTCTGTCTGACATCGGAGCGATCAGTGATCGATAACAGCGAGCAACAGCGAGAAAAAGCGAGTTTACCTGGATCACAGCGGGAGTCACCACAACAAACACCGATCAGAAGACCCGGAAGAAGGCAGTCAGCTGACCCGCACAGCACGTGACCTGCCGCTACGTCACTGACAACGTCACAACTTTACCGACAGAAGCGAGTCTGACACACACGTAACAATCGACCACATTAGGATCGATTTATTATCGTTTGCGTTTAAAATCCACGCAGCAAGTTTTAGTCACTGTGAAATGACTGAAACTGTCACAAAACACAAAGATCCATTCAGTGTCGGATTCATGTTAGTTTATTTCACTTCTTTGAATTTAAATTTCCTCAAGGACAGGAAGTTACGACTACACGAGGTTAACGATCACGTGACGTTGCTTGTTGCGCTTTATTATAATGAGTGTGTGGTGCAGAGAGGACCCAAAAGGACTGGCACATTAAAAAAAATCCAAGAAACTCCAAATGAAACCAAAAAAGACACGAAGCGCTTCAAGCAGGAGAACAAAGCTAAAGAGGAAGATGTTCAGGGATGCAGACAGACTGAGGGGGACACAGGCGGAGGGGACATGAGGAAAGCCTGAGTTCTGGACTCGGATCATTAAAATGAGACTATGCTCGACCTCCTGCTATCTGTGTTCAGCCAGGACACGTTTCTCCACTATGTGGCTTCATTTCTTCTAATAAAACATCATAATGAAACATCCTGAGCACGTTCTGAAGTGACTCCCTTCGCTTCCTAAACACTGAGCTCCATAATGGTGGTACATATGACATATAACAAACAATCAACAGGGACTTCATAAAGTGCAAATGTGCAAAAATTGCAACAAAAAAACCCCTAAAAAAATACCAGACAGAACAGAACGATACAGAGACGACAGTGCAATAGAAAAGTGTAACAATGACAGTGGGTTGTGCAAAAGACTGAGCATTGTGCAAAAAGTAACTTGATGTATGAAGGTGTGTGTGTGTGTGTGTGTGTGTGTGTGTGTGTATGTATGAGATTGTGCAGATAAGTGCTTGGTAGTGACGTGTTATGAAGGTATGTGTGTGTGTCAGTCCAGTCACTGAGTGTTCAGGAGTCTGATGGCTTGGGGGAAGAAACTGTTTCATAGTCTGGCAGTGAGGGCCTGAATGCTCTGGTACCTCTTGCCAGAAGGCAGCAGGATGAAGAGTGTGTGTCAGGGGTCCTCCACAAGGCTGATGGCTTTGTGGATGCAGCGGATGTAATAGGTGTCTGTAATGGAGGGAAGAGAGGCTCCAATGATCTTCTCAGCTGTTCTCACTATGGGTGGATCTGAAATCAGTGTGGATGTGACTGAAGTGCAGACTTTCAGTGTTTCCCTTTCACTGTTTACTAATCACAGACATAGTGATTTTAGTACACAGTCTCCATTTTCAGAGGCTCAGAAGTAACAGCACAAAGTAACATCGTTTAAACACGACTGTCTTTCATACTTGGATCAAAACTGTGTCTGCAGCATGTTAAGCTGCTGGTTTGTGGGCTGAGATCACTGATGCCGACAGTGCTGTGGAAACCAGTCTGCCCGCAGCAGGTCTCATTAGTGTTAACAGAGTGCTGGAATAATCAGATAGTTTAGTTTCCAACAGGAAAATTCAGGCGAGCGCTCACTGAAATTGTAAAATACGACTCTGAATGCTGACTCGGATAAAAATGAATATCTGTTGGATGGTAATAAATTTGGATTAACGGTGAAAATGTATGTACTGCAAATCAGTGTTTTAGCTGATGTCCGTGTAGTTAGATTAGATTAGATCAGTTTCACAGGATTGGATAAGATGTAGCAGGAACCCCGTCATCAGAATTAAAGACCAAGCAGTAAAACAGCATTTTGTAGATGTGGGTCACTGTGTTTGATAGGATGTTAATGTTTTTATGACGTCCTGTTTTTTATGAAGCTGCTGGAAACTTTTTGACCCCAAACACCAGTTTTTTCACTGCCCCCTGCTGCACTTCATGTCGGCATCTTTTATATTCCCCCCCACCTTCACCTCCGTGTTCACGACGTGGCTCAGTCACTAACAGATACATTTATGCTAATACAGAAGGCCGCATATCAGAGAATAAATCCAGGAGCTTCACTGTTCACTTTGTGTGGTCCGCAGCCTGTCCACGGTACCTCTCACCAAGTGACAGCAGGGATAGGCCATCTTTTAACTACAGCTAGTGATAGGTCCTTAAATTAAAGGCCAAACTAAAATCCAGTGCATTAGTTGAGCAACAGCAGATGTTGATACTTCATTGAAACTACACAAGGATTCACAGAGAGCTCATTTATTAAACGTGACTACACTCCATGTTTGAGAACAGCTTCTGTGAAGAAGTTCATTTATTTAGCAGCCTCAGTCAGTGTGAGACTCAAGCTTATTAATCATGATTTCTGTCAAGGAAATATCTTTATCACAGAGGTAACAACGATCGGATCATCTTATCTTATGCTCACACAGGTGTCTCAGCTTGTGTGGCTGAGGTTTAAAGGGTCAGTTCACCTATTTTCTGTGTGACAGCTGCTGTGCCTACCATTTTCAGGGCCAGCTTTGTCTGTTCACTTCGTTTCACGATCTCCCACTTTACCTAATTTTGCCGTCTGAGCGCCTTTCTCAGGAGATCCGGGTCACAGCACCAAATTGTTACGTTTTCAACCCATTCCCCGGTACTGGAATCTCCTGGAAACGGGCAAAGACGACGCACTGCAACCCAGCTGCTTTTCCAAACTTTATTTTCCATACAAAACACTTAAAAAAAAACTCCTGGAAGTGGAGATAGCTCACGTGCAGTGTCCGCTAGCGATCTCAATTTCTTTTTTTTTTTTTTACAGTGTATGGAATTATGTAGTAAAGAAAAAAATTATGAATAACTCTAAATATGTCTTATATTTTAGATTCTGAAAGTAGCCACCTTTTGCTTTGTTGATAGCACTGCAAACCCTTGGCCTTCTCTCAATGAGCTTCA
>VVHJ01045233.1:0-12769 GCA_015107715.1 Tylochromis polylepis
GACGGGCGCAATGAATCCCAGGGGGTCATATATAGAGGCTACAGTAGAGAGCCAGTTGAGGTGGTTCGGGCGTCTGACCAGGATGCCTCCTGGGCGCCTCCTGGGTGAGGTGTTCCGGGCATGTCCCACCGAGAGGAGGCCCCGGGGCAGACCCAGGACACGCTGGAGAGATTATATCTCTCGGCTGGCCTGGGAACGCCTCGGTGTTCCCCCGGACAAGCTGGAGGAGGTGGCTGGGGAGAGGGAGGTCTGGGCTTCTCTGCTTAGGCTGCTGCCCCCGCGACCCGGCCCTGGATAAGTGGAAGAAGCTGGATGGATGGATGTTTCACAAGCCTGCATATAACAACTCTGTGGAGTGGGCATCTGTTTTGTGGTAGAATGTTTAAGCCAAAATTCCTAGACCTCCTTCTCACCAGTAACTTTCTTTAGCTCCTCTGGGGGTCCTGGGTCTGCCTGAGGGTCACCTCCCAGTTGGACATGCCTAAAACCTATGACATGTCCAGGAGGTATCCTGGTCGATGCCCAAATTACCTCAAAAGGCTCCCTCAGACCAGGCGGCCTTCAAAAAGGAGAAAGCTCATTTCTACCACTTGTACCTGCAGTCTCATTCTGATCATAGGTGAAAGTGGGAATGCAGATTGACCAGTTAATCAACTACATTCCCTTCATGCTCAGGTTTTTCTTTAACACAACAGACTAGTACAACCTTCGCATCAAAGCAGATGCTGCAATCTGGAGTGTTCACTATGGTCTTCTCATTCCTGCAGCTTCCCGCTGAACTTGATAACTCAGCGGTTGTGTTTTCAGAAAAAAAAGTCTGTAATCATGTGGTTTACATATCACAGCCTGGAGGTATGAAAATGACTGCTCATAAAAATCTAAACGTATCAAATGAACTTTCAAAGTTAATCTCGGTGTATGTGGCCCCCCTAAAGGAGACATGAAGAAACTTACCTTTACCACAAAATAAATGCTTTTAATGTCTTTAGCTGCATGCCAAGTTCATTGAGATCTGGAGTCTGTTTTACCTGTTCACCGACCCCAGCTGTACTGGGGTAAACTGGAGGGTGCAGAAATTAAAAAAAAATTTTCTTCCTTTAATCTCAAAATGTTCCAAAAATAATATCATCAGCTCCCACTGTTTTTCCTTCATGTGTGTCAATTTGATGTCCATCAGGGGAGTGAGATTTTGGCCACTTATTGACTAGATCAGTCTTTATTTCCTGTATGTCAGGTCTCCTTTTGTCTCCCCATGTTCAGCAGTGAAACCTTGTTTTGTTTTGGCAGATTGCTCTCAATGTCTCCGGAAAAGGCGACAGCCTGGCTTCGTGGGACGGTGTCCTCGATTTACCAGAACAGAAGCTCATTCATAACCGCAGTCAGCAGCTGATCGGTGAGTAAATGTCTGTGCCTCCGAATACTTTGACACGGTCCTGACTTTTGGATTCGCAGTGAGAACAGAAGCATCTCTATCCTAACGTTTGGGCAGTTTCTCAATCTTTTTGTGGCAGATCCAACTTGAGAATAGATTTTTACTTCAATAAAACATTTTTCGGGGAGAAAAAAAAAACAAGCTTGGCTTGGATACGATTTTTTAAAATTAGGGATAAAATTCACATATTTGATCTCTTTGGATTATTAACTCATAAAGCATGTTAACTGAACATCAAAAACACCTCTTTCCAGTCTTATCATTAAGAGAGAAAAGAAACTAAAAGCTCATTTTCATTAAACAGACTTGTCCTACATCCTGGACTAATAGCACTGGTCTCTGTGTGCAGCTAGCTCTGAGACGAGCGTCTACAGAAAATAAAGTATTCAGTAATAACGCCGATCTGCTTTTTGCGATTTATCTTCGTGCAACTCTTGTCTGATGTGATGCGCTGCGAATGGGCCGAATATGAGAGTTTGTGCCTGTGTGACGGTGGTGGTCTGTTCAAAATAGAAGAATTCTCATATGAAGATTATGAGTTAGAAGCCCAGATGGTCCAGAAATGTTATGTGTATTTTGGTTTTAAAAAATGCTTTCTTTGAAGTTTTAAATCCCTTTTCTGTTTTATTAAGGAGAAGAAATATGAGTCTTCTCCCTAATTTCAGTTTCCGATCATGTCCCTGTGAGTTTCCTACGCTGGTGTGGGACGTTATTAACGCTTACTTATTAAGGTAGCGTTGTCCCCCCTCCATAATGCAGAAAAGCCTTCAGTGGAACAGCGCTCTTGCTGCTGAAGAGATGCAGAGGAGTTTATTTACCACTTCCTACGTTATACAGAAAGAACGGGGAGTATACCATCGCGATAGCCTCGCTTGCATTCATCATGAATCATTTAGCCTACTCTAACTTCTTACTTTTTTCCTTCTTGTTCAGTAAAATGGCTCGCCTCCCCTCCGCTCTTCGCCACACCCTCCTCTAATTTGAAATTCAAACCAAAAGTCACCTCATTTATTTCAAGGGGTGCAGAGCTGCGGGCATGAACAGCTGTCACGAGTTTAGATAATATGCTGACATGAAACTATGGGGAGGGAGGGAGAAGCTACAGGGAGAGAGTCAATTGAATAGAAATCTGATAATAATGACATAATTTAATATATCAATAGGGGAAAAAAACTTGACGTTTTTGGAAAAAGATAACTAAAACCACCAACCCCCCCTCCTTGTTTCCCGTGTTTAGACCAGCTGGAAGTGTCAGAGGAAGAGAGGGGTGAGATGGTGTCCGATGTCGAGTCAGTCATCACTTTCTACTGCAAGTCGCGTAACATCACCTTCACCCCTGAGCTCAGCTGGCCGCACCTGCTCAAACCGCTACTGGGGCTTCATCTACCCCGGAGCGACCTCTACAACTGCTTCTATGCTATCATGAACAAATACATCCCTAGGTGAGTCATCTCGGCCTCGTTATCCTTTTCACCCCGCTCACACAGACATGCTTTGACTGTAAAACCGTGTCCGTTTCAGGGACTGCGTGCCAAAAGGCCGACCCTTCCACCTGTACAGACTACTGCTGCAGTATCACGAGCCAGAGCTCTGCTCTTTCTTGGACACCAAAAAGATCACACCGGACTCCTATGCCATCAACTGGGTATGTTGCCACATGTTAAATAAGTTTTAAACTTTTTTTGCCCCATTTCAGAAGAAGGTTCAGTAAAAAAACGGTTAAAGCGATACAACTTCAGTTTCGTTGAAATAAAAGTCGGCACAAGCATCTGGAAATGCTTTTTTTCCCCTGCAGAAATGATATTCGTTCACATAGATTTACTCCATATTTTTTCATCAGCTATTCTCCGCCTATGGAGCTCTACAGTTCAAGTAACACTGCTCTTATGCGGCCTTGGCAAACAATGCGTCTGTGTTTGTCTTTGTTCCACAGCTGGGTAGTCTGTTTTCAAGCCACTGCCTTCCTGAAGTTACCCAGACCTTGTGGGACTCCTGTCTCCAGCAGGCTGACCCTTTCCTCATCTTCTTCCTCATGCTCGTCATCCTCGTCAATGCCAAGTATGCAGCCAGAAGGATAATCCATCTCGTGGCTGTTTGTGTCAGCTCTAAAAGTTTGCTTTTCTTTGTATCCTCAGAGAGATCATACTTACACAAGAAGGAGAAAGCAAAGAGGACATTATCAGTGAGTTTGTTCCTCTCTTCTGATTTGCACTGTTTATGAATGTCTTTTTAATGTAATTAAATGCAAAAATGAGTTGTTGTTTTTTTTTTTATCCCAGAAATGCTGGAAGCATCTCCTTCTCTCCTGGAGTCTGAGGACATTGAAGACTTGTTTTCACTGGCCCAGTATTACCAGAGCAAAACCCCTCTGTCGCTCAGAAAGGTGAAGCAAAACAAAACTGAGCGCTGCTGAATATAAACAACAAGGAAGCAAACGACGAGACAAAGGCAGCTTCTGAATAAACCTCATTGTTTGTTTCCCTTTGTCTGCTTCTGTAGATGAATCAGAATCTGTTTGGTAGCAGTTTGGTGGCTCTTAAAGAGGAGGACACTGACCTCAGTCAGGCGTTGTGCCTCCCTGTGTCTGTCCCTGAAATCCTGCAGGCAAACCAGCAGCAGCAGGTCAGTGACACGCTTGAGAGGGAAATTATTAACAGTTCTCAAGTTGGCCATGCGAGTTTAAGGAAGAAAGAGGATGTGATGAAACAGAATTTTGCTTTTTAGGATGGGGTGCGTTTCTTTGTGGTGGATTGTCGGCCTGCGGAGCAGTACAATGCTGGGCACCTGTCCACAGCCTTCCACCTGGACTCAGACCTGGTGAGGGATAGGGACTTTAAGGATTCTTTAAAAAATATATTTGCATGAAATGAATACAAACCATGCTTTATTTCTTCTTACAGATGCTCCAGAACCCATCTGAGTTTGCACTCTCTGTGAAATCCCTCTTGGAGACACAGAAGCAGTCTTTAGAGTCGGGTTCCATCGCCAGCGGAGAGCACCTGTGCTTCATGGGCAGTGGGAGAGAAGAGGAAGACATGTACATGAACATGGTGCTGGCACATTTCCTGCAGGTGAGCTGTCAAAGTGGGATGCATATGGCAATTACAAAAATGTCAAACAAGCGAAGGCGAAGCAGGAAAGTAACTGTAATTCTTGCTTAAAAAAAGAAAAGTAGTAATCATTTGGAGGTTTTAACTGGAAAAATGAGAAATTGCGTAACCTTGTTTCCTGTGTGGCAACACAAATTCTTTTGTGATCTTTGTTTGGCAATACTATGGACGATATTCTAGCTAATTTAAAGCTTTCTGTTACAGAAAAACAAAGAGTATGTCAGCATCGCAAAAGGAGGTTTTATGGGTGAGTAGAAAAATGACAATACTGACATGCATATGAGTCTGCATACACACAGAGAAGTAATATGAACACAGAGGCCTATTTTTGTGTATAGGTTATAGTTTTTGTAATCATTACATTAGTGAGGTGCAGAGAGGCGCTGCAGCAGTGGCTGTCAGGGATTTGTCACATAATCTTGTTGACTGTCATCAGTTTAGACACCTTCATCATAATTATTAGACTGAAGTAAAGTCAATGTACTAGATTCATTTCTTGTATATGTTTCTGAGAAACTTGTACACATCCACATTTTTATTTATCTGGTTTTTTTGGTCACAACTGCAGTGCAGAAAGTTGTTAAAGCTAAAATTCACAGAGACGCGTGTAATTTCAGCTCTTCAGCAGCACCTGGTAGACATGAACGTCGAGGGGCTCGACTCCTCGTACGTCCACTGGATCGTCAGCACATCCGGATCTCACAGCAGCCTCAGCTCAGCTGATGTAAGAAGTTAGGGGAGCCAACAAAACCCACTTCATCATAAAGGACGTAAACATCACAATATGCTCCACACTGGAGATTTTAAATAGCTTCTGTCTGATGGCACGGACCGTTACATTTTTCCGTTAACACAGGGAGAGTCTCTGAGCGGCCCCGGAGACAGCAAAGGTGTGAAGTCCCTGGTCAACAAAATGACATTTGCGCTCAAGTCCAAGTCGGTCAACGTTAAGGAGAAGATGATCAGCTTCATTGAGAATACCTCTGCCCCTGTAGACAGGTGAGGAACTAGTTCCTTCTCAAAACGTTCGCCACCAAAGCTCACACTACAACACACTCTCTTAATTTTCTGGGTGTAAATCATATAGTTTTCTACAATAACAGAATGCAAATTAATATTATAACACTGAAAAAAAAAAAATCAAATTTGTGATTCTTCTCACTTATCAAATACTAAAAACCAAAGCGCCTTCTGAGAGCCAACTGATCCCTCTTCGAATGAAATTCTACCAGAACAGTTACCAATTATTTTTGACGTCCTGCTAGTTTGGGTTTAGTGCATATTTACACATACGTAGACCTTATTTGCTTTTCCTTATTTTCTGTCATGAAATTAAGTTCCTTGTGCCTTATCCCATAATAGAATATCTTTCAATCTACCCTGGCCAGAGAAGGCGATTCCAGATCGGTAAGAGCTCCCAAACATCGAGACGTTTATCACTGGCATGCCCACTGGCTGTAGACCCACACCGGTCCCCAGGATTTTTGGAGACTTTTAACGCATGCTTAGTATCAGCATCTCTGCCTACACTGTTCACTCATGTAACAACACCACACGTTCCCATAGAGTACGGGCATCAGGCTGTCTATAAGATACTGTTCCTTAGAATTGTTCTTCATGCTTTCACTAACAACATAAAACTGCTGTTTTGTCTGCACTGTCGGAGCTGCTCCAGCCTTTTAGGAAGCATTGAGTCATCTTTACATCCACAAGGTCGTCTTTTTCTGGTCTAACTCACCGAGTCGTTCGGCTGTGCCTTTGTTTGCTTGGAGATGCACTAAAAAGCCTGTCTTTCCATTTCATTACTGTTCTTTCAGATGATAGTCAGGGCTATGCAAAACCATAAAATAAACTATAATTTGCTTTAAATAGCCCTGAATATCATACAACTACTAATCTGGAACCCAGACGTCGAGCTAGAAATGTCTCGTTTAACCTCTTCCTTTTTGTATTTAACAGCATAACCTGTGGCAGTAGTGGGCTAATATTTTTTTTTTTTTTTTTTTTACTGCAGGCCGGAGGTCTTCATGCCATTGCTGTTTGTGTGCAAACTGTTTAATGTACTTATGGGATAGTTTTATCACAGGTTTTAATGTATAATTATTTAGTGTGACTATAACGCTCTGACCTGCCTCGTCGCCCTCTGTAATCAGGCATGTGAGCAGCAGCGACCGCGTCGGCAAGCCTTACCGGGGAGTGAAGCCTGTTTTCAGTATTGCTGATGAAGAAGAGTACGATACAGGTAAAACTACAGCAAATGCAGCTGGAAATTAGAAGAGGGTATTATTTTGTGAACTATTTAAGCAGTGTGAGGGCTTTTAATTTGAAAAACAAAATGGGTAACCCCCATCTGATCTTCCTGCCAGATGAGATTGACAGTTCCTCCATATCGGATGATGACCGGAAGGAGATTGTCAACATTCAGACCTGGATAAACAAACCAGATGTAAAACATCATATTACATGCAACGAGGTGAAAGAAACTGGTCACATGTTCCCCAGGTAAGCTGGAGACGTCAGTGTTGCTTAGGAAAGTTAAGCATATTGCATGGCAGCCACAATAAGAGCAGGTTGAAGTCTTTAAATACTAAGGTAAGGTGCTTCACTGCTTCCTGAGCATAAGTTTAAATACGAGGATTGTTTTTAATCGTTGGATGAAGTCTGGAACCCATGAACATCAATAAATGCTGCGTTTCCTCTGTGAAATGCTCTGCTACGCCTTTACTGGAGCTGCCTTCACCTGCTGCTTGTTTGTGGGTCTTTCTGCTTTCAGTTTTATCTTCAGTAACTGAAAAAAGGTCAGGTGACTGACTTGGCCATTTCTTTTCCTTCAGAAACTCTTGGGTTGGCTTTGTAGGATGCTTTGGGTCATTATCCATCTGCGCTACGTAGCACCATCCCACATGTTTTGCAGCATTTGGCTAAATTTGACAGTATTAATAGACTGAATATTAAGAAACTCTTTGCGAGTGTCCTCGGCACTCTAAAGATGTCGAAAGTAAAGTGTACCGTCTTCTCAACAAGAGGAGAAAATATGAATGACCAACATTCCTTGATACTCTTAATTTTCTTCACTGAAATCACGGTGCTTCCCACTGAGGTGAAAATATGGTTGTTATTAGTACTTTTGGCTTCTTGACCCAGTTTTTGACATCCTTCCCTGGCTGTGAAGGGTGGAGGAGTTTGGCTTCGATGTGCAATGAGAAATGAATAAACAAGCAAGCGCTGCAGCCACTTATGAAACATTAAATCTTAACACTGATTCTGCTTTTGTGTTTCCAGTCACTTGTTGATCACAGCGACTCACATGTACTGCCTGAGGGAGATCGCCACAAGGAAAGGCTTTGCTTACATCCAGTCCAGACAAGCGCTGAACTCCGTGGTGAAGATCACCTCCAAAAAGAAGCACCCAGAACTAATCACGTTCAAGTTCGGGAGCAACAATTCAGCTGGAGTGGAGATTTCAGCGGTTGAGAGGTGCTCGTCTACAGACGAATGGAAAAACTGATCAGACGTGAATTTTAAAGTAGTGATGAAGTGCAGGTCGTTTTGTTTTATCTTGGGTCCGCCCTCTGGGTGGCTTTATTCAAATTTCAGTTATGTCAATAATAACTCCAGTTTTTTAAATAAAATGCACTCGTGTTCTCAGCATTACTGCACAAGTGAAAATGTATGAGCATTTTGAATATTTCAAGATCTCAAGTTGTTTAGATTGTAAAGAAGAAAAACCTAAAAACCAAACGCGGCTTATTTCCCGCAGGTTTTAGCACACGTTGACGTCATTTTTCAGCTCTCAGAGCTGCCGCTTGCTGGCGGTTAAAATGCAGTAGAGAAAAGTAACTGTCACTTTTCACTTTCAGCTAATGTCTGTTTCTCTGTCTCAGATATTTGATTCCCAATGCGGGCGATGCCACGAAGGTCATCAAGCAGCAGATCATGAAAGTGCTGGATGCCCTGGAGAGCTCATAAACGGCGGCGGAGAGCTCATAAACGGCGGCGGCGAGCTCGCTGTGGGAGATTAATACAAACTGTAGGAAGAGGCTCCGTCTGCCAAGAGCGAAACCTCCTCCCACTCTCCCTCCTGGACAGATCTCAGTGCAGTGTTGACTGTGAAGCCCCGTGCATCTGTCTTTGGGACATGTGGGCACACCGCTGACTGCACGCCTGTGAGCCAGGCTGCCAGTGTTGAAATATTTAGGTGCTCCGCTGTCATCCAACCATTATCTTATACTTATTTAAAAAGAAATATCGGTTGTAGTGTATGTTCTTCTTTACTGTTAGCATAAAATGGGATCTCATTACAGAGGCGCTCCACTCTGATGAGTTCCTGCTGGCCTTAACGTAGCGTACTGACCGACCAGTGGCGAACTTCTTTCACCCGTACACGACTGACCTTTTCCTCTCCACCTGAGCATTTTGATTATGACCCATTCGTTTTGTTGTGAGCAGTATTGCATTTCTCGTAACATGTCGAGTAGATTTAACGATCATCTGGTCAGCATGAGTCAGCCAGCTCAGACATAACGATGCACACCCCCACCCCCAGAAAAGCAGTACTGGCACATGAAGCAGATTTCCTACTGCAGTAACTGTTTTTGATAACTTTACTTTTCCAGCAGGCAGCCTTAAATATAAACTATTTAAGGGTTAGTTTATAAATATGTAATGTGTATATATATTGTGTAAACTGCTCTATATACAGACCTTTGCAATGTCATTTTGAAAGCATATCCTGAGAGAATATGCAGTGAAACTTGTAAACTTCGCCAGGTTTGAAGTTCCCCTTCTTTCTGATGTTTCTGCTTTTATGAAAATTGATTAACCTCATCTCATAGCAGTCTGATGTAGCTCTCAGAAAGCCTCTCTGGACTACATTATGAGCACCTCAGTATTTTCTCATCCCAGTCAGATTCACTGTGTGAATGATCCCCCGCCCCCCGATGAGTGAATTACGATTGTCCAGAAGGCTGAAACATTAGGGAGAATGAAAAGATCACTCTAACGGGCTGCAGAGGGTTAAAAGGAATGAAAAGGTAATTTGTTTATAGTGGACCTAATGTGCTCATTTCCAGCTCCATTTTTATTTTCAGAATCGACTAGAGTAGCTTTGCATGACTGATTATTTATGTTGTCCTCCAGCACCCTCCAGTTCATCTGTTATCTAAAGCTCCTCCTCTTTTAAGGCAACTTGTATTTTGATTAGCCCCTGAACAGCACTGATGATGCATCTCTGCCATGAGATGACCACGTTAAGGATTCCTGCTCTCTTTGACATCATACAAATCGAAGTGTAGGAAAAAATGTCTAGCCCCGAGAGCAGTCTGAAGTCTGAGCTTTTGGCTTATAGCGATTACGTGGACATAGCTGATGTTATTATTTGAAAGTGTGGCCATGTATCAGTATTTGTATATGACAAGAAATAAGGAAAAGCATATGAAGTCCACTTTAAAGACAGAGTTTTCATGGTGCACAAAAAAGCTGATCTCAGTTTTGACCCACAAAAACAAGTTTTCTGTCCACACAATCTGCAGAATAGAAAAGCAGCATAGGTAAAACGGCGGTTCTCAAACTGTGATGCACAGATCCACAGGTGATTGTGACCAGGGGGAAAACATGGGGTTAATTCACCATGGGGGAGTATGATTTTGGGGGGTTTTTTTGGAGGGAAAGTAGACAAGAGTTTGATGGTGTGGTTGTGGTGACATTTATTTCACTAAAATTCAGATTAGATCTTTTTTTATTGCTATTGATCGTTTAGATGTTTTTGAGCGGCGGGCATGCTACACAGAGTTTAAGAACCACTGATTTGAAGGGAAGTTTTATCACGACTACAATGATAAATGGGCCACTGTCGACTTCTGATGGATGTTTCCCACTTACAGCCCCCAGTGGTCATCTGTTGTGTCACATGATTTTTCGTGCTGACTTAATTTCCAAAGTGATGAAAGGCTTTAAAAACAGTGAAATTATTTTTACAGGGTGAAGATTTTTTTTGGGGGGGAAAGGCAACATAAATAACAAGAAAAAGGAAAAAAGTCAGCTATCAGCCAAATTTTTTTGTAACGTCCGTATCAGATTTCGTAATCGGTGCATCCATATTTATATATAAATATATATCTCTGTCTGCAACTCAGTCTGTCTTATCAATTGTATTAGCTAAAACCATATACTGTGTTAAGCAGTCTGCAGTCCATACTGAGCAGTTTTAGTTTGCTTGCCGCTGTTGCCTTCGGCCTCATGCCTGTGACGTGCGATATGGGCACCAGCAGTGGCATCATATCGCAGCAGGAGCGTAAAGATCCTCTAAAATCGCGGTGGTGTTTAAGGTTCACCTGAACAGTTTTATTTTGCATGCTTTAGCAGCTCCACATGGGCGTCACACTAATGGGCAAGTTTGGTCTGTTTCAGAATTGCCCCCTCGATCGCCGTACGATAGTCTTCTCTAGTCATAAAATCTGCTTGGACTCTTTCTTGCTTTCTTCCTGCTTATTTATTTGCTTTGAAGTCTAGTTGTGTGTGCAGCCTCCCAGAGAGACCTCCAGTGTGACAGTCGCTGTTTAAACTTGAGCTCGGAGAGCATTGACCCCTTTCTCAGACTAAAAAGCACATTTAAAATATGAGCAAAGCAAAAAAACAAAACAAAACTTGAATTCAAGACAAAATCTGTTCCCGACCCTCACTCCAGTCCGAAGCATTCCTGTGTAATCCACGCGTTGTGTTGTACTTTTCTGATATTTTCCCCTTTGACTGGAACATCCTCGACTGGGAGTCTTTACATTACTCTGTAACATCACTGGCACAGGTTGTCAACCACTAGTCGAAAATGCAACATGTCTCAAGTGTAATTTGCACCTTACTGTACTGCTGTTATTTTCTAAGCATTTCTGTTTTTAATAAATGGAGATTATTTGACTGCACGTGTGGACACACTCATTGTGAAACGGCGTTTGGCATGTAGTTATGACCAAAAGATTTTGGACAATAGCTGAACTTTTTTTTTTTTTTTTGTAGTTTTGCATCTGTACATCAAAGTGTATTTTAAACGAGATGTGATTGAAGTGCAAACTTTCAACTTTAATTCACGGCTTTAACAAAAGTATTGCATTAACAGTTTAGGGATTACAGCCATTTCTATAAATCTGCAAAATATTAAGAAACTAAAGCTTTAAGATAAAACAGTATCAAGTAGAAAGTACATCATTTGCATTGAAAATATTGTCCAATAGAAGTAGAAGGCAATATAATGTGGAATTACTTAAAGTACAAGTACAATGAAACATTTAAAGTTTTTGAGCACATATACTAAGTTATCTTTCTCCATGAGTAATACCTGTGCTGACACTGTAAGACAGCAGGGGCGGACGTTATGACCCCATGCCACCCCTCTGGACACGGCCCTGTTCTGGAGGAAAATTTGTCATCGTAATTATTATTGTTATTATTTTAAACTGTTTAAATCTTTGACTAAAATTTAAACGAAACCTGAAGAAAATAAAATGTGGTTTTAATCATGGCCCACACTAATTTTTTTTCCCTTCATTTGCTTTATTTTTATTCTTTAAAAAATATATTTTTCTGATTTTATTGTATTAGTCAAATAAACAAAAAACAAGCAAAAAGCAAACTGTTTCTTTTATGTCCAGGGAAAAAAGGGAGCATTTTAAAAATCTTAATCCTTTATAAACTTCAAACAGGGTCACAGTCCTCCTTTTGAATATTTTTGTTTTTCCTTTCATATACGGGCCTTTCTGCAACTATAGGCATTTTTGAATTTCCTGACTGAAGAAAATAAACCTTAATAAATTTAAATTTTAACCACCATAGCATGTCAAACAAACATACAAGTACACACATTTGAAGAAAGATGCATTGATTTTAATTTAATTTTAATAACCTAAGCATCCTGACAATAGAGTCCCTATCTAAAGTGCTGCAAAGTGCTGCGGTAAGGACATTTAAACTAATATTGCAGAAAATCGACACCTATCAAAGTGTGAAGAGTTCGCTGTTTCTCAACCTATCTGATGTACACTAGTAACATTTTATTATGAATTTGTTTTGAAATTTTTAAACAAAATAAAGAACTACTAGGCTGCCCGGTAAGGACGCACAATAAGTGCTACATACAGGGTTATGATATTTACCTTTATTTCTCCACATTTTGGGACACAGATTGGGGAAAGTCAAACCATGTGCCCAGTGGGATCTCCTGGAGTCTTCTGTTTCC
>VVHJ01045238.1:0-10538 GCA_015107715.1 Tylochromis polylepis
AAGCTGAAAACAATGCTGCAATGTCAGAACAATGAGGCGACTGCTGAATGTCACAGGTGCTGCCAAAAAGCCACCAAAGGCAGACTGCAGTGTAAACGCTGTCTCCAGGTAGGAAACAGGCGGAGTGATACACCTGCTGTTGTCAGGCCTGCAGGTATCAGGCTTGTGATGTTCTCTTTTGTCTCATAGTGGACAGAAATTATTTTTTGGAGCGACACAAATCATTTGTGCAGCATCTTATTTGATGTAGAACGCCTGATTGTTCTGTAAATAATTGGAAATTGTTATAAAAAAAAAAACAAACACCTTGGCTGCATTTTTAGGTAAATAGCTGCAAATAACTTGTGCATAGGTTTTAAAAATTTACAATCTATATTTGCATTTCAAGTTATGAAAATGATTTGTTAAACATGTTTGTGGTCGTTACAGTAAAAAATAACTTTTTCTACTCTGATTTTATGCTTTTTGTCTGATTTCAGATCAATTGTGTTAATACTGTTTGTCAAAATGAAAAATAACTGTAAATTCAGACATGTGAGGTTGTGCTGAAAAGAATGATACCAAACAAGGCGAGGTAAACAGTTTTTAAAGGTGAAATGTAGAGGTCAAATCAAAAGTAGTCAAAAACGACCAATTATACCCTGGAGCCCAGAGGTTAAACATTTTTTTACAGTAACACAATAGTTACTTTTCCTAGTAATTAGTTACTTTTATAATATTGTAACTCAGTTACTAACTCAGTTATGTTTTTGAAGAAGTAACTAGTAACTATAACTAATTATTTTTTCAAACTAACTTGCCCAACATGGCCTACATTTCCAAAGTAAAGAAACTGCAGTGATTAAAATTTTGGTTTTCTTTGTCAAAAAACAAGACCAGTTAGAAGCTGGTGGAGGAGTGGTTCAATAGAAATGCATGTGATAAAGCAGAGAGGTGGACTCAAATCTCCAGAAGAATTCAGCAAAAATGAAGCAAAGACAGTTGCAGTACAACTTCCAGGGGAAGAAGAAAATGAGAGAGCCATAACTTTATGGCTCAGCGATCACTGGGACAGAAGAATAAGCAGTGGTCAAAGCCAATAAAAACAGCTTCAGAAGTTTTCACCACAAGTAATGGATAATACACATCAAGCATGCTGCAAAATAGCGACGCAAAATTAATCATTTTTCCAATAACCGCAATTCTCATATTACATAGTACGCAAGCACACCACATGCTGAGAATTTGTCCTTAAAAAACCCACTATGAAAAAATGAAGTCGACATTGAGCGATGATTAGCTGGTCCTGATGTTTCTAAACAAGAAAAGGAAGAAATGGAGATTCTGGGTTCATGAAATTCTCAGGAGAAGGCGGCAGCATAACTGCACAGAGGGAATGAAAACCTGTTTGTTCCTGTACAAAACAAAACACTACTTATATGAGCATTATTCGACTCGATAAAGACGTCGTTCGGCTTTTCTATTTGGTTGAGTTCTTATTCTGCTCATCTGGATATTACTGTTGTCCGTTATTGTTGTTATGGGCACACAACCGTCTCTAAGGTTTACAGAGAATGGTCTGAAAAAGAGAAACTATAGAGTGAGTTATCTGGGTGAAAATGCCTTGTTGATGTCACAGGTCAGATAACCACTCGTTGCAACCAAAACATGCAGAAGAGCTCCAACACTGAGCATACAGCACATTGAGCCTTGAAGTAGAAGGACTACAGCAGCAGAAAACCACATCAGGTGCCCCTCCTGTCAGCTAACAATGGGAAACTGAGATTAGTCTTCAATGAGTCACATAAATTAGACCAGAGACGGCTGGAAAAACATTGCCTGGTTTGATGAGTCTCGACCTTTGCTCTGTCAGATGTGTAGAGTCAGAATTTGCTGTGAGCAACATGAAACCATGGATTCATCTTCTGATGGCTCCTTCCACTAAGATAACACAACAGTCACAAAACTCCAGTCATCCCAAACCAAACATGACAGTGAGTTCGCTGTTCTAAAATGACCACCACAGGCACCGGCTCTCAAATCAATAGAGCACATTCAGCATGTAATGAAATGGGAGATTTGTATCATGGATGTGCAGCTAACAAATCTGCAACTGTGTGATGCTGTCGACTCAATATGGACCAAATTCTTTCAAGGTGTTTTCTAGCACTTTGTCAAATCTATGACACGAAGATTTAACGCAGTTCTGGAAGGAAAACGGGGTCCAACCTGGTACTAGTAAGGTGTACCTAATAAAGAGGTAATAATGTCCACGTTTCCCAAAAAACGAACAAACACAAAATAAAGAAGACCTTTTGTGTCTGACTGTCTCACTGAGCACATGTGGACAACCCAAACATTAAACATGACATCTTTTTGAATTTAAAAAGTCCTGCTAAACTTAAGCAACTAGATTTTTAGTACAATGTGAATAAACATGACAGCAATATGTTTTAGTTTTAAATCATTTTATGAAGGTTACATCTATGTACAATTAGTTTAGTTAGAGAAGACTTAGAATTAGAGAAGTAAATTGAATGGATTTTGATACAAACAAAAATGTATTAAATTTTAAATTAAATGTTAAAAAAAAACAAAAAACAAAGATTTCCAATAGTCTGACTGCAGGAAATCAGTGAATAGCCCTCAACAGACTCAGTCACACTTCACAGAGAGACCAGAGAAAAAAATACTGCGTCTCTTTAAAGGAGAGGGGATAAGAGTTGCATCGACCCCAAGAAGTCACCAGATCTTGCAAGAAAGCCACTAAGTTAGTTGGCACTCTGTCAGAATCCGTATTTAGAGTAATTCACACTCACCCATCTTTGATTTAATGAGTTTTCTTTGAAAACAAATGTCTGCTTAGATCTCATGCAGCAATGAAAAATCCAGCATAAATGCAAAACCAGGCGACTCAGTAAAACCAGTAGTTTCATGATGCCTCCTGTTTCAGCCTCATTATCTCAAAAGCACTTCATGCCTTTTAAATGTCAGGCTGTGCTGTTATTCTACAATTTAAAAAAAAAAAGTACAATCTGAAAGGATTCTGCCTCCATCTGACAAACTGAAATAAAAAAAACAAACAACAAGTTCATTGCTTTTTCACTGATAATTTAATTTCAGCTTGTGCGATGCTAATAAAACTGTCAGGCCCAACCTTAAAATTAGTTTGGATGTATTATGCTGCCCTTTATTATGAGGTTAAATAAAACATGCTTGATAATTCTGATTTATAATTTGCGTCTTTAATTTTTATTCTGTTATTTGAAATATTAATAAGAAAAATAAAGACAAAGAAATAATTCTCAAAAAATCATTTTGTAAGTGCTAATCTGTTAGGGCCTTCAGTTTGCATGCTGTAAATTAATTGAAACTAAAGTTAAAAATGATTGACGCCTCAGCTGAATCAATAGGCTGAGTCCAGCCTATAAAGAGGAAAATGTTTGCATGATTTAAAGAGCTGGAGCAGAGAAGGAGTTTGCTGAATTCACAAATTTTCTTTGTTTACGCCTTCAAGAAAATCCTGCTAATTACAAATAATTAGCTTCACGAGGCATTTGAGGCTGTGGCGATGATACAGTGCTGTATTAGCCATTCCTTTTGATTCTGGCATAATTTTTGGATGACCTGATCTAATATGTTTGGTGTTCCATGACTTATGACTAATGGATGAACAATATTTTGACCTCTGGAAACGCTTTCAGGAAAAAAAAAAAGCTATGATATTATCTACAAACTATGAGTAAGCGATGAGAGGAAAACAAGGTGGAAAGCTTTGAAAATATTACAAGCTCAATTCGAATCAAAGTACCTGTGGGTTTTTGGTTTTCATATTTCACAAGCCAAATATGGGAATGAATTGAGGACAGAATGTAGAGCTATTCATCCTGGCTCAAAACATGTTGTTAACCTCTGTGGAAAATTGGGCTTATAGGAGTAAGCTGTAATAATACGGCAGTGCTACAGCAGCACTATGTCTGCTATAAAGGGATTTTATAAATCCAGAATTCTATCACGGTGGCAGGAATCTACACTTTTGAATGTATTAAAGTTAAAAGTACTCCTTTAAACCTCCAAATGCGTTTTTCCAGGATGTAGAAACCAATGGAAGACTGCTTGATCTAAGCAAACTGTCAGCAAATCCTCAGTTTTGAGCTGACTAAAATGCGAGTACAGTAAGTGCCCAAGCACTGGCGGTTCAAACGCCATCATTTTTACAGTCTGTGGCTGGAGGTCAAATTGCATTCAGCACAATTTATTTGTTATATATGCAGTCCATAATTTTTTATAGTCCCATTACTATACCAATAAATTTAAACTACTGAAAGAAATTGTACAAATAAACAAATAAATTATGTATATGTAAAACACTCATCACTATAGAATGTAATTTCATTATTTGTTTTATAGTTCCCCACGATGCATTTTTATCTTAAAATTGATTTTGATTTTGTTTAAGCACACAGATTTAGTGAAGAAAATTCTGTATATTTATATTACAGTTACAAAAAGTAGAATATATCAGGTAAAAACATAAAACTGTCATCAGGTTTTTGCAGTGTAATAAAAAAACAAGAAATATATGTAGACAAAGATAAAAGTAATGGAGTAATACAGTCTGTTTAGCAAGCTTGCTGACTGCTTGTTAGATGCTAGTTAGTAAGCGTGTATTAGCTTGACATTCAAGTAATGGAGAATCTTTCTGTTCTTTCATTTAGTGAACATTTATAAATCAGCTAGCTACATCTCTTAAACCTTGGCTTCATTTTCATACCATGAATCAATGTGTTACATGCTAGTTTGGCTAAAAGGCTAGCTCAGTTAGCTCAGTTGTTTTTTTTGTTTTTTTTAGCAACCATAATGTTAGCAGGAGGCAATTGCTCAAACAAAACTATGATTTTAATTTAAATATTTACAAAATTATTTATTAGTTCAAATGCTTTTGGCTGTCCTATTAATATTAATAATTACTAAGTACTAAATGCTAAAAAATAAACAAAACAGTGCCAACGTTAAGCAACCTGATGCCTGTGATATAAAATCTGCATCTTTTTGTGAGGCAGTTTTTAGTCTTTAGAGCTACTAAACTTTCTTACAAAGCTTCTTTAACTCTACATTTCTGTCAAAATTGGAGACAAATTTTAAATTTTTCTTTATTCTTTTATTCTTCTATATCCCAGAGTCCTTACTATAGCACTCGCTCTCATTTTATTAAAGCACTGTGAATATCCTCGATCTGACTGAGACATCGAGGGTAATTGATCATCTCCATGTTCTGGGTACAGTCACACATTTTGGCAAGTGAAAAGAGAGGAACCACTGCGCTTCATTGTCAGAAAGACAGCAGACAAAAGGCAATAGAACCGATGATAAGAGATCGTCTGTCCTCATTTCCCTTGCCAGTTCAATTCAATTCAAGTCTGCGGCACACGGGGGGAGCTTAGTGATGACTAAAGGAGGTCTGGATCCTTATCTGTTAAAGAGAGGAGAAGTGTAGAGTTTCACCCCTGTCAGCAGGTTTTTTTGCAGCAGCAGCAGCAGACGGCGAGCGAAGCAGTGTGCCGTGATGGACTGTAACCCGGGATGGGCTCGTGTCTAAATGTCGTAATGTGCGATAAATAGTTAACATGCTCCGTCTTCATTCTGAGCCAGCTTTAGCCAGGCTGGAGCTCAGGCCGCATCATGAATAAAACATTCCTAGTATTATCTGACCAAGGAGATAACTAATATGATATCTAAATTGTAGGCACACAGGCTTTTATAGTGGTGAATAGTCTGATAAATGATGAGACAGTTAACTGCTTACAATTTTACTTTAGAAAACAGTCAAATTTAACTCAAAAGTCAGTTTGCTGACTTATTATTCATATGAGCTGTTTCATAAAAAGAAACGTCTGCAATCCTAAAAACATATAGAAAATTTATATTTTTACTAGTAGAAAAATGAACACAGGGATGCAAACATCTGCATATATGAATAAGCTTGAGCAGCATGTGCATGCCTCTTTAAAGCTGTACATACTCAGCAGTGAGAGGAACGGATAGTAAGATGTAGGTTTATTGACTTATTGATTTCAAAGCCTCGTGGTGAGGGAAACACTGTGCATTCTCTAAATTGTATAGACTAAAGAGTAATCTTCCAATTTAAACCTGCATGGCGTGCTGTAAATAAATTTGGCAGCGAAAGGAACTGATAATGACTTTGGGCTAAGTATTAAATTTTAGGTGTTATTTGGGTTATTGAGTGAGTACGGTCAGAGCCCACATGGATAATTTCTAAAGCGTAAAAGAACGGAGAGCACATTAAGTTTATTCTTAGTCGAATGTGATGAACTCACTGCTGAATGCAGTTAACTGCTTACAAAGTCAAACAAGCAACTGTTGCCAGAAAAACTTTGGCTGTCCCTGCTGTATTTCCTCGAGGTGGAAGTTATATATTAAATCCTTATTTTATAACTTTAAATCTTGTTGCATCACACTGTGCTCATGAAATGCTCTGCAACAGGATACGCATCCACTCGATATAAACTCGGAGAAAATACCATTTTCATTGCACTGTGTGCCAGTCTTGAAAAAAGTTACTCCATCTATGGTTTTGTCAATATTTTAAAAATAGCTGTAATTACAAAAAATAAAATCAACAACGTATCTTTGATGGCGCTAGTCAGGCTATGTTTTTACTTCAGATGGCCTTTTAAGGTATTCTCATTCATCGCAAATAGCTAAACTGACAATGATAGTAGACCAACACACCACCCCATCCAACACAAACCTGTAATGGCTGCTATATATCACGTCTACCTGGTGATATGCTGCAGGTTATGTACCATTTCATGCAATTTGCAGTCAGCTACCAGCATGTAACCCAACAGCAAATTAAAAAAAAAAAGAAGCCCTGTTTTTTTTGTTATTGCCTTAGTGCTGTAGGTAAGTGTAGCAATCTTTCAGAAGGTACTAGACTCACAGCTTTAAGCCATCACCCACACAAAATATATAAACTCTTCACCCCATTCCAAATGACCACGTTGGCTGCAAAATAGACAGACTCTGAAAAGAGAGACAACAATTATATATGCAATAAGATCAGCCACAAAAATACCCATATCCACGTCTTTCAGTCGCAAAACTGACAATGTTTCTCTTCAGTAAATACCGACTGACAGTAGCTCTTTAAAGCCAAACAAGGGTTTTAAACTGGAACAGACTATTAGTAGCTCTGGCCCACAGACTGCACACATGCTGTGGCTCTGTATATCTTTAATGTGTTTTTCTTGCAACCACTGTTTTCCTAGACATTTGGGTCAACATCACATTATATGTATGTCATATAGCATCTGGATGTTCAGGGGATGCAGACACCAGCCACAGTGCACGCATCATGTTGCTAAGCAATCACTTAGAAAAAAAAGATGTTTCTGACTATGGCTCACCAACTGCAGGAGCATTTATATCCACTTGTTTTAGGTTTAGTTCTCACATTCATAAAGGAGAAATTCAATGTGACATGCTCTTTAAGTTGGTTGCAAGACGCGTGTGAAAAGAAAGGCTTTCAAAAATGAACCACAAAGTATAAAAAATTAAAGATTAATATTTATATAATGCAGCCAGTTATTATTACGTGACTTCACTTGAACAAAAAAGCCTTTAAAAAATATGTGTGTAATTGTGTCATCACTGAAGATGGTCTCAGGGAGGCCTCGCTTCTATGTCTTGAATAAGAGAGGGCTGGACTTCACACTTTCAGTGGCGTAGACCTTTCGACTGTTTTTGAAATACAATATGAAAAAATAGGTCGAGTGTTAATTTTCACTGCCCTGTATCATCTTAGCAGTGAACAAAAACATCAAGTTTTCTAAACGATTCAACAGCTATGGAGTTGTTTGCCAAGATACATTATATTGTATTAAGTATTCATAAGTATTCACTCACCCATTGGAATTGAACTCAGGTGTTCCAATCACTTCCATGGCCACAAGTGTATAAAATCAAGCACCTAGGCATGCAGACTGCTTCTGTAAACATATGTGAAAGGATGGATCGCTCTCAGGAGCTCAGTGAATTCCAGTGTGGTGCTGTGATAGGATGCCGCCTGTGCAACAAATCCAGACGTGAAATTTTCTCGCTACTAAATATTCCACAGTCAACTGTATTATAACAAAGTGGAA
The DNA here is from genome assembly GCA_015107715.1 of Tylochromis polylepis. NCBI lineage: Eukaryota > Metazoa > Chordata > Actinopteri > Cichliformes > Cichlidae > Tylochromis > Tylochromis polylepis. Next base: position 8,145 of record VVHJ01045238.1, read on the forward strand.
GGCATTGGGAATGACAGCAATTCAGCCACTAAGGGGTAGGCCACGTAAAGTCACATAGCAGGGTCAGCAGATGCTGAGAAACATAGTTTGTAGAGGTCACTAACTTTCTGAAGAATTAATTGCTGCTACTTTACGTGGCCTTCAGATTAGCTCAAGAACAGCGCGTAGAGAGTTTTATAGAATGGGTTTCCATGGCAGAGCAGCTGCATCCTAGCCTTACACCACCAGGCCCAATATAAAGCACACTGCTACTGCACTTTAGAGCAGCGAAGATGTGTTCTCTGGGGTAACGAATCACGACTCTCCATCTAGCAATCTGATGGATGGGTCTAAGTTTGCCGGTTGCCTGCAAAACTGACTGCATTGTGCCAAGTGTAAAGTTTGATGGAGGGGGGATTGGGGTGTGGGGTTGTTCTTCAGGAGCTGGGCTCAGCCCCTTAGTTCCAGTGAAAGGAAATCAGAATGTTTCATTATAACAAGGCATTTGGGGCAATTTTATGCTCCCAATTTTGTATGATCAGTTTGGGTATGGCCCCTGTCTGTTACAAAATGACTGTGCGCCAGTGCACAAAGCAAGACATGGATGATTGAGGTTGATGTGGAAGAACTTGACTGGCTGGCACAGAGTCCTGACCTCAACCCGATAGAAATCTTTGGGATTAATTAGAGTGGCGACTGCGAGCCAGGCCTTCTTGTCCAACATCAGTGTCTGACCTCACAAATGTGCTTTTGGAAGAATGGTCAAAAATAAAAGCTGTTATGGCTGCAAAGGATGGGCTGACATCATATTAAACCCAGTGGGGTAAGAATGGGATGTTACTAAAGTGTTATGGGTGTTAAGGCAGACGACCAAATATTTTTCGCAATATTTTGGTGTAGGTATTTCATAACAACATGATCTGACTTGTTGCTGCAAAATCTCATTATTTGAAGCATGGATTTTCACCTTTCTTCCCTGTTCGTGAAGCAAAAATGAATGAAGATTTTACCAGAATTTAGTAAATGCTAAAAACATCATGCTAAAAACATCATGCAGTTATTTAATTAATGGATCAATGCTAAGTTGTCTTTGGAGTTCAGCTCAAATTAAAAGAGAAAACCTGACAGAATGGAATGAGTAAAAAGATGAAATTTTGCCAATCAGCAGTGCAAGAGGAAATGTGGCGAGCATATATGAGTTGTTATCAACCATCTGCACACCTCTCACCCACTGCGCTTCCTCGGCCTGCCTTTTTCTCTGCTCCCCCCTAACTCAGTGGCTGGCGTGTGATGCTTCGCCAGCTCCATCTGATTGCTCAGATCAGATCCAGGCACAGCCAGATGTGACCCCGACCTCTGCATGTACTTGTGTCATCACCGAAGATGGTGCCAAGAAGGCCTCGCCTACACGTCTTGAGGAAGAGAGGGCCACACTTGATACTTTCAGTGGTGTTCACTTTTCAACTGTTTTATTTATTTTTTTCAACAGTTTCTGAAATACCAAATGGGATTTTTAACGTGTTTATGTGTTGCTGCATTTTGAGCACTGATAAAATTTCATAGTCAAGTCACAACAGGTCTCAAAAATAATGAAAGGGCCCCCCTGGGATTATCTATAACAACATGATTTATCTGTCTAAGATGCATCAAAATCAGACTTGTGGCCTTTCAAGTTTTGAAATTCTGACCTTTATTAAGTCTCCCCTTGAGAAACATCTGTCTAATGTTCAAATGCTGTTCCAAAGATTCATCAGTGCTTTAGGTTTTTTCACATTCTCCTTAATGTGGAAAATCACCTGCATTAATTCTTACACGCAGATGCAATCAGCTTATGAAAAAAAAGAGAGAGCGAAATCTTATAGTAACCCTGTTGGTTTTTCCCATGACAGTAGTGTTAATGTTGCTCATTTAGGAGTTCATAGACTCACAAATTTGCATCTGAACATCTGTCAGTATTGAATACGGATATCATTTGCATATTTTAATATGAAGGTGACCGTGGCGTTGTGTTTCACTGATGGCCATTCAATAGGATCTTGGAACATGCAGCATGACTTTACTCACAAATGAAACTTTGTTATACTTAATGCATAGTTTTTTCTCTTACAGAAAAAAAATACATTTTTGACAGATAAAGGTTTAAATAATTTTGTCAACAGCCTTCACAAACTCTAAGGACTAACAACGGAAATGAACAGACTCCATTAAGACCCCACAGACCCCGCGCTAGTCAAGAAGGCCCAGCAGCGGCTACACTTCCTAAGGGTGCTCAGGAAGGAGCAACTAAACACCCAGCTGCTGGTGACCTTCTACAGATCTACCATCGAGAGCCTGCTGACCTATGCAGTGACAGTATGGCACGCTAGCTGCACGGAGGCAGACAGGAAGAGACTGCAGAGGGTGGCAAACACAGCA
>VVHJ01045239.1:0-15985 GCA_015107715.1 Tylochromis polylepis
ATTATAGATAGCAGACAGTTGGTGTCGTAAACCACCTCCTCTGTTCAAGGATGGTCGTTCACAGTGGACATAGATAGGTCTCACAATGGGTTCACCCGAAACCTTGGCTGATTGAGACCCACACCCGTTTTCACACCTGGACTCGTGTGATTAGGTAGAGGATCAACAGGGGGTCCATGACCATCCTGGGAGACACTCCCACAAGGCTTTAAATTCTGGGACTCTCCACCATTTGCTCTTAGAACTGAAGAAGCTTCTCGGATGAGAGGTGAAACGTTTTCAAGAAACTTAGAGAAGTCCAGACGCTTTTCTTTCCAAGCTCCTTAGTCCAAGCTCTTTTGTTTTGGGGAGTAACTTTCAACTTTCAAGTTCTCTTAAACAAACGCTACATCAACAATTTAATCTAAAATAGAAGAATCCACTTTAAGAATCTTTTCACCAAAATGTATTTATCCATTTAAAGCAGCACGCATCCAACTAACCAAACTCTGGCTCTAACAGTACTGCAAAAAGTTGCAGATTTAGCTAAAAGAGAATGTGAGAAAAGAAACATAGTTTTGACTAGATGTTTGAGGTCAATGGAACACACATTCAGCACTAGCGTTCTGGCAAATAATTAATGAAATTGTTCTCTACAGCAGCGGGTTTAAAAAAAAATAAAGCCACTCAAATGTTGTGACTCATGCACTGTAAGAAAGGAATGAATGGCAAGTTCATGCAATGTAAGATCAGTCTGTCTATCCGCTTCATCACTGCAGAGTCTGCAAACAGTTTAGGGTACCAGCTAATGAGCCAGGCAGCAAGTTTTATTTACACATTTAAAGTGAGTTCCAGTCAGGCTAAAAAAGGCTTGATTTAAACAGAAACACATATACCCTTTCAGGCTCATTATTAAATAGGTGGAGTCTTATGATTTGCTGTCAGACATATCTTTTATGAGAACACTGCTCTATAAACTTTCATATTTGCAAACTAAATAGATCCACTATAGTGAATTAGAGAGAAGGAAACTCATTAATCTCCTAACTGTTCAGAATGGTGATTAACATTATTAGTCAGATTACACCATTCAGGGTCTTATGTAGTACCAACAAAAGGTAAATGAAAGAAACAAGGCAGTGCTGCAAGTAAACCAGATGAAGTCAGAGCAAGCAGGGTCTGAACATCAAAACAAAAACTGCAGGTGGTCAGTGTAAAGGAAAGTGCAAGAAAGGTACAAGCCATAAAAGACTGACAGATAAGGAAACTTCAAGAAATTTATTTTTTACCCTTCTTGAACACAGATCCACTCCTCTATTTTCAATACTTTTATTGTCTCTGAGCAGGGATGTATCCAGAGGAGGAGCAAGGGGTGGCACTGCCCTAGAAAGCTGAAATATAATTTTATGATTTTGTTTTGTACACAAATATTATGTTTTGTACCTTTTATCATTTACTTTAAAGCTTTGTTTACTTTTATACTATATGAATCTATGCACACTTATTATCACCAGTGTAACTAAATAAAGCTGCAGCATTTAGGTGATGCTCGAAGAACTGAATCAGTGATACGAAATAATGAATGTAGAGTAATCTCCACCACATCAACTGTCCACATTCAGTATACTATGAACCTGACTGTCGTCAAGTGAAGACCATGTTATGCCACCATGAAGGAAACACCCCATCAACCAACTTACTCGAGCTCTAATTGAATTATATACACCATTCAAAGAAGTCAGAATATACAGATTTGTTGAGTGCGGGTAAACTGGTCAGCTACAGAGCTCTGGTTGAAAGATTATGCCGATTTCTTCTAACACAGCTTATACTCACCAGCCAATTCAAGTATCTAATAAGCCAATCACATTGCAGAAACTCTAATCTGTGTCTGTAGATACAGACATAGACACAGACATAGACATAGATAGAAAGTAGATACAGTATTATACACAGACATAAATATTGACTCAAATCTGCAACGTGCTGCTTTAAACATATATATTAAAACTTAATGTGTGTAATATATTAGAATGCTATCCATTGCTCCTGTTTCTTTGTGCCCATGTGTGCCCTTTTCTTGGGTGTAGTAGTGGGTGAGCTGATATACCAGCTAATAACTGAATACCATCTAGAAAGAGAAGTGCAAGAGGAGAAGAGGGAAGAGAAAGAAAGTTCAAAGTTTCTAATAGCACAACCAATAAAGATGCCCATGTGAATTTCGCTCTACAGTTATGTCGCTGTGCAAATTTCACTCTGCCCTTGGCCTTTTATGTATCACCATAACTAACCACACCACCTTTTTTTTGTTAAAATATAAGCCTTTGATCAGTGTTCATGACAGCATTTACCCTAGTGTCATCTTGTCACATATACAGAAATTGTTTCTCCCTAAATTATTGCCATTGTTGTTCTTATTCATTTGACTGCACTTAGCCCTTTCATTTCTACTTGAAGCACAAAACTATTTCCTTCATACTGTGTGTGACAAAACAAATGTATCAGCTCACTGGAAAAAAATAAAAAGCAAAAGAGCGGTCTGACATGAAGCAATACTTGAAAAGTCCCTTGTTTATTTCCATCTAAGGTGGAAGAAACCTTCAAATCAAGTGTTAATACACACCCTTTTTTGCTGCAGTTTCTTTTCCCTGGAACTCTTTCACTTTTGTAGGGTTGCTGAGCTAGATGTAGCTTTTCTACTTTTGCACACACAAATACACACACATAAACACATTTACAGTATTGTAAAATGTAATATTTGTTTACGTTGCGAAACTTTCACTACACATGTTAGCAACTCGATACAAGTTGTTACCTAATTAATAAACTATGCATAAATAATTACAGAACAAAGATTTGGTTTGATCCCAGAAGGAGACACAAATCCCTGTGGGCTTGTATCAGGGACGGCATCCAGAGTTTAAAAAAATCTGGATGCCCTGAGATCCCTGCTGTGTGATCCCTTGTGTGAATAAGGGAAGCAGCAGAAAGTACCTTTTAAAGACTATGGGGTAATATTAACTGTGGTATTCTGCTCTGACTTTTCCAATATCTATGAGCATTCCTTTACTAAGTCTGCATGGAATTATGCTTTTATAGGTTCATTGATAGGTAGAACTTTTTGCAATTGGTAACCTAGAGATTGAATATAGGACAGAAACATAGTCCAATAAGACCAGCCATTTGTGCCTAATTAAATGACGCCTTATCATTGTGTCGAACTCAAAAGACATGGAGTCCCAGTAAAATTTGGCTTGTGGCTCAACTTGCACTATGTCAGGGGTGTATTGTTCCAGATTACAGGGTAGGCTGAACAGTTACTAGCTATTGTACTAACTGAATTTAATACAAAAGTATAACTATATTAATACAATTAATAAAAAATACAATAATTATTTCAGAGCTTTGCATATTTTGTTGGTATTCATGAATTAAATATGCCATCCAAATTTACAATAAGTCTGAAACAAAGATGCTTTACCAAGTATCTGGAATGAAGAAACAGACATCATCCATCCATCTATTTATTTTCTTAAATGCTTGTCCAGCCAGGGTAAAGCCTGTTCCAGGTGACACTGGGCAAGAGGCAGTAAAGCTCTTGACCCATCCATTACAGAGTACAGAGAAAATGGATAATCCAGGGTAGGTGTTTGGCTAAGGAAAATGCATATACCCCAGCTGCAACAAAAGCATACAAAATCAAATGCTGATTAGTCAAAAAGTTAGCGAATAGTTCACCTCAATGAGGAAGAAGCACAAAGAAAATATAGAAGATCAAAGGTGCACTCATGAGAAGCATAGACATTGGATACAGTAAACAGTTTTTAGCACTCCGACAAGGATCTTTGTATGTTATGACTTCTGTCTTCTCCATGGTAGGGGCTAAACTGAAGGACCAACCAAACAGCAGAAACATAAAGAAGAGTGGTTCACAGTTGGCCCCCTGATGAAAGCACACAGCAACATCATGAAAGTATTGATCTGCAAAGCTCCGCTAGTACCTATGGACTACTATCCAACCATGGCACGCATTAACCATGCATGCTCAAACCCAGAGTTCAACAACTAAGATAAAGACGGATGATGATTCCAGATCTGATCAGATTCTTTCTGATGTTAATAATAATGATATTAACATTATGATAATATATCATGTTAATGATCTTAAAATCTGGACCCAAAATGAGTGACATTTACCCTTTTTTCCTCACACAGTGACCACATTATATAACCACTCTAGACTCAATTGGGAATGCAAGTTCTCAACCACTGATTTTTTTTTTTTAAATGCAGTTGTATTTTGTTTAAACTGCTATTTTTAGATCTAAAAATTACTAACATCCAGACCTCTGTCACTTCGTTGCTGGGTACAATCAAGGCTTTAATTAAATGAAACATTTTCTCCTTTCTTAAGGAACATGAACACCCAGAGATTTTTTTCCACTTTCAGTTTACACTCTTAGGCACAATAGCAACCCTTTTAGTCCATATACCAACATGTTACAAAATGGTTTGTATTTGTAAAATAGTTCATAAATTGTATGCAGGTATCTCAGTTTTTTAGGGTGTAACATGAATACAGGAACATGAAGAAGAAGAAGATCCAGGGGTTAAATTTATCTTGAGGCTCTGGTTCATTTTGCATTACCGCTGCCACTCTATAAAATGCGTTTAGTCTAGCAAGCCAAAGCAGTGATTTTGCCAATTAAATCATATTTTTACTCTCTCCAAGTTAGTCATCACAACTGGTCAAACTTAACTTAAACTGAGATCAACTCTGCCTATATATTCAAAGCAGAAAACATGCTTTACCTACCGTCAAGATGAAAATGGAAAATGCAATCTAAATTTAGGGTTATATGGCAAAACAATGATATCGATGAACAAAGAACAAAATGGAAGAAGAACTAGAATGTGCAGAAAATCTAGCATGATTGTGACAGCACATATACAGCCTGAGATCAAAATGCTGCCTTGGTGGTTAGCGAACAACAAACCCTAGCATGGACACACAGCCACTAAAAGATAAATTAAAAATCTAGAAAATAACTGTACTGCTGTAAAAAACTTTGACCATGTCAGTCTTTTATGAATCCTGTCAAAGCAACTGCCCATTTTTATTTTGTTGGTCCCATCATTGCTACATACCCCACATCCAGCCCCACTTTGCATGTGAGAAGTTGTACCTTTATTTGTTTCCAGGCAACATGCAAGTGAGCAAAAATACACCTTTGGTCCACATCAATGGTATTTTGATGTGTGATAAAATTAACATAGTGCATCACAACAAGGACGAAGTACACTGTATTGCCAAAAGTATTTACTCATTCAAATCACTGAATTCACTTTCTGCAGTCAGTCAGTTGTTACAGACCTCAAAACTTCATGTGGCCTTCAGAGTAGCTCAACAACACTGTGTAGAGAATTTCATGGAATGGGTTTCCATGGCCGAGCAGCTGCATCCAAGCCCAATACAACGCATCAGATGCAGTGGTGTAAAGCGCACCACCAGTGGAGACATCTTCTCTGGCGTGATGAATTGCTCTTCTCTGTCTGGCTATCTAATGGATGAGTCTGAGTTTGGCGGTTGCCAGGAGAACGGTACTTGTCTGACTGCACTGTGCCAGGTGTAAAGATTGGTGGAGGGGGGATTATGGCGTGTGGTTGTTTTTCAGGAGTTGGGCTTACTGCTTTAGTTCCAGTGAAAAGAACTCTTAACTCTTAATGGGGATGACCCCTTCCTGTTCCGGCATGACTATGCGCCAGTGCACAAGGCAAGGTCCATGAACACATGGATGAGCGAGTCTAGTGTGGAAAACCTTGACTGGCCTGCACACAGTCCACACCTGATGGAACACCTTTGGGATGAATTACAGCAGAAAAAGGAAGCCAAAAAATCTCGACAAACACACTCCTAAACCTTGTGGAAAGCCTTCCCAGAAGAGTTGAAGCTGTTATAGCTGCAAAGGGTGGGCCAACATTGTATTAAACCCTGTGGATTAAAAATGGGATGCCACTCAAGTTCATATGAATGTGAAGGCAAAGGAGCAAATGCTTGTGTATTACATTACAGTGTATATAGTTTCAGGCTTTTCTTCACATATCTGCCAAGAGAGAAGTCCACAATGAAAATTGCCATGGGTATAAAAGCCTCTCTGTTTTTAGGTTTGATATATTCTTGCTTTATTTTAACATATCAAAAAGATCAGTCCAAATAAAACTATTACTATGACACAGCCAGATACAATTGGGATTTTAAAATTAAACCCAGTAACATCCTGTCACAGTGCAGTAAAGCCAAAACGTGCTTCTTTTAAGTGACAATAATGTGCACATATAGCCACATGGCACAGCAGTTGTAACTTCATTATCGCTGAATGAAATAAATAAGGGTCCTGTGTTCTTCTTCTAACACGTCAGCTGTTACACACAGATTTCAGGTTTATAGAGTGGAACTGTTTGTAGAAACAGAGCCCTGAATCCTATGATCCATCAGATATATCAGTACTTTTTTTTATTAGGATGCCAGTTATTTACACACACAAATTAAGTTTTGGTATTCTATTTTACAGTGGAAGAGGATATTACAAAGATTTACCTTTTAGCAGGCTATGCAAGCGCTCTTTCCCAATGGTACATTTTAAAGGTCAGTATGTCCTCTTTTTTCTCCTCCTGTAACTTTAGTAGTCTTTCTCCAATAAGACAGAGAGGATTTTCTATCCAGTAAACGATGGCTGTGAGTATCATGACGGACTGTTACCAGTCACACTACAGAAAACAGCTGTTAAAGATCGCGGTACAGTGATTTTCTACTTCTTTGTTTTGAGAAATATCTCTATCCACATGAAAAAACAGTAAAACAATGTCAGGGCAAAGTAATAGGTGACATTATAATTTTAACCATATAGAAATGATGGCCAATCAGAAGCACACATACAAAAATACCATGCACAATCTGGAAAAAAGGAAGAAGACTTTTTGAATTTAGAAGACAAAATTTCAGTTTTCCTTGTCCGCATTGAAATGCAGAAACCACCTTGGAAGGAATTTTTCACTTTTCAGTGGCATAAAAAGCTTTTCTGTGACATAAAAAGTTTTTTTTTATTTTCACATGCCAAACATCTTAGAAATAGCTACACTTACCATAATACCTGTGTATGCATGAACAAGGCCTGTGTGGCCTTTTTTTCCCATAACCATATTATAATTTGCTTGCAGTTTTCAGCTTGTGATTGATTATGGTGATATACTGTATATGTACGCCACCTCCTCAGTTTTATGGAGTCTTGATTCATAGAGATGTACCATGCATCTCTGTGTTTTATTACAAATGCAAAGCCTCTGACTCACCATTGCATTCTTTATGACTTTGTGGGCTCGCCACGACTGACCACTTCCAGAACAGCACTGATATATAATTCTTTATAAAGTGATAGTAGGTAAACTTCCAGTTCACTTTAGTAACCTTTTCTGTTCCAGTACTAATGGTTACCAGATATGGTTCTCTTGCATTTTGATGTGTCTAGTGTTCTAACGGATCTGGGAAAAACTATTTTTTCTTACTATCCACTTTAAACATGATATAATTCACAGAAAGGCCTAATTTTAAACATGCTTTTGTTTATTGCTGAAGTGAGTAGCACAATAAAGTAGATGTTTTGTAGATTTTGTATTTGCTGCTGTTTTTAAGAGATATCTTGAATTTGTATGGGTGCTACCTTGGTCAGGTCTCCCTTCTAAGAGAGATTTGATCTCAATGAGACTTCCCGAATTCTTCTTCTTCTTGGTCCCTTTAGGGTTGCCACAGCAGATCATCTGTCTCCATCTCACCCTATCCCTAGCATCCTCTTCTGTCACATCAACCCTCTTCATTGCCTCCTTCACTACATCCATGAATCTTCTTTGCAGTTTTCTTCTATTCCTCCTGCCTGGCAACTGCATCTTCAACATCCCTTGTCCAATAAATCTATCCCTATCCCTCCTCTACATATATTGTTAGTCTGCTTGCCTATTCATTCCTCTTATCAGTTCTCTTTGCACTTCCGCTACAATCAGCTAATTTCAGTTTGTGTGCTGGAGGAGAAAAATAGTGGCGTAGTCTGCAGCATGGATATTTATATTACTTTTATTTTTTTATTGGAAAAAAGGACAAGAGTGCGATAGTAAAATGCAAATTGCATCCACAACAGAAACAACAAAAACTAACACAACTTCAGTACTTTGCAAACATGCTAACACATGCTAACACTAAGCCTGCCAAGAACCCTGAGTGATGTTAAGGATTAGTGAATGCTGACCCCAACACAACAACCAGACCCTGAACTTCAACAGGAAACAAACTAATCAGGAGTCATTCTGTAGCCGCCATTTTTACCTGTTCTATGGTAGAATCAGTGTGGCGATTGCTCAGAAGCCTCTTTGCACTGGTTTTCATCTTTGCTTTGCGTTCTTGGCTTTGTGTTCATGTCTTAATCCTAAGAGAAGGATCATATGTGTGTCCTCTTTACAATAGGGATTTGTATTGGTGTGTGGGGCTGTAGCCTATAGGTTTATATTGTTAGCTGGTAATTATGAGACATTGTGTTTCAGGTCATTTTATGAAGAAATGTGAAAGTAATGTAAAGAGTAGTAGGCCTACAACAAATTACTTTCTCCAGGGAGTAATTAAGTAACATGTTGCACTACTTTAGAAAAATGTTCTGTGTAATATGTGTAATACATTCCATTTTTTGAGTAATGACCCCGACACTGATCACAACAAAGAGGGGAAATACCTCCAACATGGCCAAACATTTGACTATGGTACTGATAAGAAGAACTGGTAAGGAATCGATAAGTGATACTGATAATGGAATTCACTAAATGCTTATCAAATCCCATCCCTACTCATTCACCTTTACTTCCTCTGCTCCTTGTATCTTTACTGTCTCCCTCTCATTTATTTATAGACATGTAGTCTGTCTTGCTTCTACTGACTGCCATTCCCCTTTTCTCCAGACCACACCTCCACCTCTTCAGGCTCTCTTCCAACTTCTCCCACCACTCACTGCAGAATTTTCTGGTTAACTAAAGGTAGTAATAATAGCAAGAGGATTTAATCTAACAGATTTGGATTTGACAGCTTTGCCCAAGAATGAAGGCTCCAAAGGCTTCCCTTATCCTATTTTAGAGGCACCATCAAAAAGGGTACTGCAGAAAGCAGTAAAATGCCTCTCCTGACTGCCTGCACCTCTCCCTCAGAGACACTAAGAAACCTGTATGGAAAATAGCAACAACAACAAAATGTTTATTTAACGAAATGTCTTTAAAATGAACTCTTTTTTTTTTCAGGTAAAACTTTAACTTTAAAAGTAATCTGATAATAATCTGATCCCAGACTACACAGAATCATTTAGCTAAACTGCTGCTCTGCTTTGGAACAACAGCACTTACTTCTTCCACTCCTATTTGCCTCTCTTGATCTCCAGCATCTTGATGTCCCTGTTCACAGTTGCTTCAGGTTGCTTCTGCAACCACCCAAAACCTCCCTACTCTTTGTTGTCCTAATTTAAGATTTGCTCCATCTGGCCCCTAGCTAGAATGACATCATCATAACAGATGGTTTAAAAATGAGTTAAGATGGTCAGCACCTTTTCATGTGTGTTTAGTCATCTGTGTCTTATGGATGCGACTGTATCATTACCCCAATTAGGCAAGCCCTTAGAGACAGATTACCAAAAATAGAGAAAGACTGATATCTGTTCAAATGAAAAGCCTTAAGAATTACTTATTGGTGTGGTTGGTGGAAAGAACCTTCCCAAGAGATTCACTAACATGCAGATAGTGGCATTGTTATATAAACCTTGTAATGTCTCAGATGGTTACCATTGTGAGAATTTTCAGTTTGAAAGAATGCCAAGGACAAGAAAGGTTAGAGTATTTATTTGAAATAATACTCCTACAGCTGTTTCATAGATATGTGTATACACACATGCGCATGTTCAGGTTAAGTTGTTGAACCAGTGATGTCTATCAGTGCTCAATTACCATTGCTGAAAAAAAGAAAAGCATATTCTGCATCAAAATATCGGTAATGACATTTTTGAAGCCCGGAGAAGAATATCAATCCATCAGATCTTACAAAGGCTTAAACTTCAGAGACGGGTGTTTGACATTTGGACTCCCTCTCTGGCATGACCTTTGCAGCAGTTCACCAAACATATCTAGTGTCAATCTAACCGTTTGCCTCTGAAATTTGAATTCACATTCCTGCTGACTAGCATGACTGGCAGAAGAGCAGCAGAGCAGACAGCAATGTTTTAGAAAGGATGTGACAGCAGAACAAAAGCAAGGCTCATCAGTGTACAAAGTTCAACTGTAAATATAGTAAGGTCTGATGTTATGAAATGGTATAACTCCAGAACAAAATGGAATTTCCCTTTCATTTCCTTAAACACTGGTATCTGTCATCTGTAGATAATGAGAAAGAAACAACAGGCAGAAATGAAAGAAAAAAATGTTAATGATGATCTATAAGATCAGAAAAAGATAGAGCCATCCATTTATCTATTGGTGTACCTTAGATCTATCTATCTATGAGATCAGGAAAAGTAAGAACAAAATGTAACAATGCTCCCCATGGCCACAAGGACACAATACTAATAAAATGTTAAATATAGCAAGCACAAACAAAGCAGGTAGGACTTTTTTTCCTGTAAGATTAAATGTATTAAATATTATATGTTATATTCAACTGGTCACTTAATGTTGAATGACTGTTGCACTGCAGGAAAAGTGACATGAAATGTTGAGCCACAGCTCCACTGTGTGGTGAAGTAATAAACCTCCTGTAGTTTTAACTAAGTCCTGACAAGATACCTGAAGAGGTTACTAGGAAACAAAATGCACAACCTCTGAGAGAGAAAAAAAGGTTGAGGTGGATAACAAGCTTCACTTTGCACTTCAGCTAACTCTTTATTATCTCTGTCAAAGAAGATGAGAAGAAAAGAGCATTTAGCTGGATGTTCACATCACTTTCGAATCAACTGCTATCCAAACAAACATCTTTCCTACAGAGCTATTTACCTTCAGATAAAAACATATTTCATTCTTGGGGAACAGGTTCGTTTAGGGTTATTCCAGCAGCCAAATGCATTGACGGATGCTCAGACAAGTTAAATACCTGTCTTCAAAAAAATCTTAAACAATGCCTCATTGTCTTCATATCATCATTCAATATGACTTTTAGTTGGCTTATGTCACCTCAGCTGCCTGTGCAGTGTGACAGTTCTGTTGCATTGTCAGAGGCTAGTAGTAAACATGTTTTCATTCCTTAACTGTACAACAAGGTCTTCGAATGGAATATTACTGCTCTAAAAACATTACATGCACTGAGTAACTATGTGTTGCATGCGCCTGATTATAATCCTCTGTGTTTCCTGTTTCACTGTCACACTCAGTCATAACTCAGACAAATTCAATTTGTCGCATCTCTTTACACCCAGAGTGGCAGTCAACAACAGCATGAACTGTTTTGGGTTTTTTTTTTTATTTCCATTTTAATGATGGATTTGAATCTGTAGGATCTTTGGAGCTGTTAAATGTAACTCATTTGAACAACTCATTTTGGCAATATAGACATGTGTTTTTAAGTCCTTTGCTGCACACCAACATTCCAACTGTACTGTGCACAGCCCTGTAGTCGTTTTATGGTATTCCAGTTATCTGCAGGTGCTGCCAATATTCCCAAAATGCACAAGGAACTAAGACTCTCAGTAAATCAAAATTTGAAGCACATAGTTAAAAACTCGTTCGAAAATTAATACCTTCAGCATGTCTGCAAAAGCTCAGGGTTTCATAACTTTCTTCTGAGTAACACCAAATGAAAACAGAAACCTGATGTGGTTTCATGTTACAACTGTTTCATTATCCACGAGATTATACACAGATAAAAACAAGATTTGCACTCGATGAGTTCAACTAGTTCAACTTCTCCCCTCACCCCCAGCCAGTCACAGTAGATGGCTCCCCCTCAGTGAGCCTGGTTATATTTCTACCTGTTAAAAGAGTTTTTCTCTCTCACTGTTGCCAAGTGCTTGCTTATAGGGTGTTGTCTGAATGTTGGCATTTTCTCTCTATTATTGTAGGGCCTTCACCTTACAATATCAAGTGCCTTGAGGTGACTGCAGTTGAGATTTGGCCACATGTAAATAAAATTGAATTAATTTGAATTGAGATACCCACATTTTACAACAGCAACACAAATCACCCCCAAAATATTTAAAAATCAAGCAGAAAATGCACAAGCCCAATTCTGAAAAAGCTGGAATGGCATGTAAAATGTAAATAAAAACAGATTGCAATGATTTGCAAATCTCAGGAGCACATATTTTATTCACAAGAGAATACAGAAAAAAACATATAAAATGTTTAAACTGAAAATATTTTAATTAGATCGCAGTAATAGATTTCAAAAAAGGGTCATGTTTTCCACTCTAGCATTGTAGCATTCCCTCTTCTTTAAACGATAGTCCATAAACATCTGGGAACTGAGGAGGAAGTTGCTGGATTTTGGCAGAGGAAAGTTGCCCCAGTCTTCCCATCCATTCCCATGTATAGAACTCGGGCTGTTCGACAATCCTGGGTGTTCTTTGTCATATTTTCTTTCTCAAGATGTGCCAAACTTGGTGAAAGGTCTAGAGAGTATGCGGGCCAGTTGAGCAACCGCACTCTTCTACTAAGAAGCTGTGATGTTGTAATACACATTTCGGTTGTGCTTGTACTTCCCCACATGCATCCATATGCATTTAAAAATGACAGTTATGTACTGTGACAAGTGTCATCTTTATTACAGGTCAACAAGTTCAGGACACAATGAAAAACTGATAAGAGCAGGTTAAGAGGACAAAAATTATGCAATCATGACACAGCAATATATGAACATTGCTTGCACTAATGCAGGTGTGCTTAAAGCATTGTTGTTTTTCATGGAAACTTTTGTTTGGGGGGAAAAAAAGATTCTCAGTAGAGCTGCAGTGAGGTCAACAGGTTATCATTCCATTAGACACTGGGAAACTTTAGCTTTAGCAATCATCACACCGCTCAGGGGTATCCTGTGAAGCAAGTTCTGTTTCAGCCAGAGAAATTGTCAGAGGAACAGGTAATAGAGATATGGAAAGAATGTAAAGACTACATCAGCAAGATCTAACACTGATGATGAAAGCAGAAGAACAGGAATTCTAAAGAAAATAGTTAATTATGTAAACTCATGTTCTACACAAGTAGGGAAAAAATATCCCAAGTTATTACATTGTTTTGCTTCTCAGTTTATTCTTGATTCTGCAGTTCATTTCAATAACATTAGAGCTCTGAAGCTTTACGCTTGAAGACCTAAGGGGTATATTATGAAGCACGATGAGGAACGGATTAGTGATAAATGCTGAGCTTAAAGTCAGAGTTTTCCATTTTACGAAGGGGCTCCCTTTTTACTTGGCTGAATCCAGTTCAGTTCAGTTTTGTTTATGCTAAACCAATTCAAAATAGTCAAACTACAGGTCCCTCAATATTATAGAGAAAACCCCAACAATCAGACAATCCCCTATGAGCAAGCACTTGGTGTCAGTGGGAAGGAAAAACGTCCCGTTAACAGGAAGAAACCTCCAGCAGAACTAGGCTCAGGGTGAGACAGAAAACTGCAACTGGCTGGGGGGGGAATGAGGGGAAAGAAAAAAGAAAAACAGGATCATAGGGAGACTGGGCAAAAAAGGGAGACACAATTTAATGACATGCACTAGGACTCTATAAGCACATGCAGAGTGAAAAGATGAGAGTGGCTCATGGAAAATTCTCCAGTGGCGTAGTCCTATTGCAGCATAACTAAGAGACAATTCAGGGTCACCTGATCCAGCCCTAACTGCAAGCTTTATCACAAAGCAAGTTTTAAGCCTATAATCTTAAAAGTAGAGAGGGTCACTGCCGTCTGACTCAAAAGTAGTTCAACAGGAGATGGGCCAGATAGCTGAAAGCTCTCTTCCCTTTGTGCTAAGAGAAATTCCACAAGTAAGCCTGAACTGCGAAGCGCTGTACCGGGATAATGCGGTCCTATGAGGTCTCAAAAATATGATGGAGCCTGATTATTCAAGATCTTGCATGGGAGGTGAAGAAAGTTAAATTCAATTCTAAATTTGACAACAAGCCAGTGAAGAGAAGCTGATATGTGAGAAATACGGCCTCTCTTTCTTGTCTCAATACTCTTAGTGTGGTGTTTTGGATCAACTGAAGGCTTTTTAGGTAACTATTAGGACATCCTGACAATATGAAATTGCAAAAGTCTACCCTAGAAGTAATGATTGCACTCCCTTCTCACTGAAACTCTTCAAATAAACCTTTCCTCTTTAAATGATCACATAGCTGTTTTAAAACCCCTCTTTTGGGAAAATAAAAGGAAAGTTGTAAATTGGTATATAATCAGCTACAGCAACTGGTTCAAGTAAAGATTATTTAGGTGATGGTTTAATTACAGAAACCTTAAAAGCCTGTTGTAACAAAGATAACGTGATGATCATATTTAATATCAATAGTTTAAAGGAAACAATGACTTTAAGTTAGCCCATAGAGATCAATATGAGAAAAGTCCAAATAAATAGCATGCTTTATGGCTGCTCTATTTGATGACAAATCTATTTTTTTCTCTAACAGGTAAGACATTTTTTATAACTACATTTGTTAAGTCATTACTACTTTGACCTAAGGAGATACAAGTTTCAACAGAACTGTGGGTCTTTGTTTGCTTGGCTGCAGTGCTGAA
This sequence comes from Tylochromis polylepis, assembly GCA_015107715.1. Lineage (NCBI taxonomy): Eukaryota > Metazoa > Chordata > Actinopteri > Cichliformes > Cichlidae > Tylochromis > Tylochromis polylepis. The sequence goes on from VVHJ01045239.1 coordinate 14,765, forward strand.
AACAAGCCTAGGGTTATTTCTATGAGTCCTTTTCTGTCTTCCAAATTTGTGGAATGTTATTCCCCTGCAGCCTATGTGCTCTTTGGTTTAAGGTATATTATATTAGTGGTTCAAACTTGTCAGATTAGTTAGAGCCAGTTGTTTCTCTGTATTGTCATATGCAGTGAACATGCTGCACTTTATGCTATATACTGCACCCTAACCAGCTCAAGGATGTGATTACAACAGTTATGGCCTTTATATTTTAAGAGAGGCCACATTAATCTAACAATTAAATCAATGCACCTTTGAGGCTGTTGTTTTCAGCATCTACATGAATATTAAAGTTACTCACTATAATTATTTCATCTGAATTGAGCACAAGATCACATAACAAGTCTAAGAAAAACATCATCATAACAAAAATAAAACAGTTTTTTGTCTTTTTCCAATTGGGCTGCAAAAGGCTGCCAAAGTCTTTGGGTGACTATTAACCTAGACTAACCTAGAAAGACTGCTGCCACTCCTCCACATCAGCCTGTGCTTTGAAGACTTTGACAGTTAGTATGACTCAAGGGGGTTAAACTAACTATTCAGGTTTCTGTAAGCCAAAGTACTAAGTCAATATGTGAATTAATTACAAAACCACTTACGAACATAGACTTGGAAGCTAACAGAAGCTTACATAGGAGATCAACTTACAATGAACAAATAATCAGATGCGGAGCAGGTTATGTTCAGAGTTTGAGTTAAAATCTATTAGAAATTCTTACAGTACTGTAAGTTATCATAAGTTGATAAGTTGAATATATATATATATATATATATATATATATATAATATGGGACTGCTCTCACAGCTAGAGATTGACGAGGTACAACACACATGCTACGGCAAGGGGGAGCCAGGATGACAGGTCAGGGGGGAGATAACATCAACCCCACCCGAGATTGGGTACCAAGCCCCAAGTGCGATTGAAGATGGATCATTGAGTATGAAAGGAACTGACCTGAAAGACAGAATCATGGCGAAGCTTGAAACCTGGACTCCTCCGTAGCCGATTACCAAGACTACGTGAAGTACCTTCAGAAGATCTACTAGATGATGTGAATGCAGCACTACGGACGATACCTACCGCCACCATTACCGAGACCAACCAGCTGCTCTATACTACGGCAGCAGTGCTCAGTGAGATGCTTGGCTACAAGTTGAACAGCCATAAGGAGCAGCACCCTCCATGGA